>JANAVB010039020.1:6167304-6273125 GCA_029216955.1 Iris pallida
TGGCCCATTGGTCATGGTCAAACCTGATTTTAATAATTGATCAACTCTGTCTCGATATAATACAAGTCAACTCAGATGTTTACCTACGACGTTTTGGATACTGCTCAACAATGGTTATCACAATGTTCAAGACTGAAGCCGTTTGCCATTCAGAATGTACTTCCTTCTAAGCAATGTAATTTTCATTTTATTGAGTCTAGGAATACATTGTACACCGAGTCGTACTGGCAAATAGGCTATCCGAAAATGTTTTTCAAAACCATCATATTCTTTTACAAATGACCTACGTTTTTGAAAAATATTCTTTTTATAAAAAGCTTCTGAAGTCTTTCAAAAAGCCAAAATTTATTTTCTCCAAAAATGAACTGGCAGAACCCCAGGAGAACTCGGGCCGAGTTCGGCAATTTGGAATGTTAGTGAACGTTGGGTTTTTGAACTTGGTCATCCTTCAGTTACGGTTTGTTACAAAGAGTTCTGTCCGAATTCTGTCCGAATTCTGTCAGAGTTCTGTCTTTGGAAAAACTATAAATAGAAGAGTTTTCTATCATTTCAGAACAACAATTCACTTTCAATCTCTTCTCTTCCTACGCTTACATTCTTCCAAGAGTTCTAAAAGCTTTCATTTTCAAATCCCAAGCCAGTTACAATCCTCTAGTCGATTTGCCAGTACGGTACGGTCTAGAAGTTTCAGAGAGATTATAATCAGAGGCTTGATAGAAGATACAACTCTTCACATTGAAGTTGGTTGAGTTCTTCGTATCAAAGCTCGCGTCTGTAGAAGTTGCAAGGACTTCGTATGAAAATTTGCGAGATTTTCCAATAGTGGATTCAACTGGAAGCTAGAGTTCTTCCGACTGGACTAGTCCTCACAAGAGGGAAACCAGTATAAATCTCGGTGTTTGCGTTTGCCTTCTGATCACTTTTAATTCTGTCTTTTACTTTTGTTATTTTATATCTGTGATCTAACCGCTAACAAGTTTTTAATTAGCAATATTCCGCTGCCTACCTATTCGCTCCCTCTAGAGTATTCTGCTTACGATTTCGTTCCTACAACTGGTATAGAGCAGATTATACAGGTAAAGCAAGGTAAAATTGCAGTTATATTCAATTTTTATATAGATCACAGTATACACATGGCAACTGTGAAATTCACAAGTGAAGGCCAAGCCACAAACAGACCTCCACTGTTTGACGGCACAAACTACACTTATTGGAAAACACGTATGAGTTTCTTTCTGAAATCTCTTGATTTTGACTTATGATCTGTGGTTATTGATGGCTATAAAAAGCCACCTCGTATTTATGTTAATGGTGTTTTAGCTGAAAACCCAATGACAAATAATAGAGGAAGAAAAGAAAAAGGCCATTCTTGACGCACGTGCTATTAACGCTTTATTTTATGCTTTAGACAGAACTGAATTCAATAGGGTATCTACTTGCACAACATCAAATGAAGTGTGGAAACTTCTCGAAGTAACCCACGAAGGAACAACACAAGTCAAGGAGTCAAAGATCAGCAACTTACTCAGGAGTATGAGGCATTCAAAATGAAGCCAAATGAATCAGTCACTCAGATGTTTACAAGATTCTTGGATATTGTAAATCCTCTGTCCTCACTAGGCAAGGATTACAGTAACCACGAGAAGATTCGTAAACTTCTACGAGCCCTTACAAAGAACTGGATTCCAAAGGCTACAGCAATCATTGAAGGGAACGACCTCTCAACAATGTCTCTAGAAACACTCATGGGTAAGCTACTCACTCACGAGTTAGAACTTCAAGACTTTGAAGATGCTACACCAAAAGAAAAGTCAGAGAAGACGTCGCTCTCAAGGCTCAACATAGAAGAACCATCGAAGATGATTCCGACGACCGACTCGACTCTGAAGATCAAGCTCTTCTGGTAAGAAAGTTCAAGAAGTTCATGAGATTCAACAGAAGAACAAAGGACAACAAAGACAACAACAACAACGAGGAAGATCCTATTTGCTACGATGCAAAAGAAAGGACACATGAAGAAAGATTGTCCCTCAGCATCATCATCAAAGAAAAATAGCAAATATGACAAAGGCTACCTGAAGAAATCGACATCAAGAAAGTACGCCAACACAAGCATATGGCATGAAAGTGAAGCCAGCGACTCAGAAGATGAACAATCAGATGACGCTACAAATGTGTGCTTGATGGCTTGCGATCAGGTAATCACTAATCCTCTATTTGATCCTTATGATAATTTCACCTTTGAGCAACTAGGAGAGGCTTTCAGTGAACTGTTAGATGATTACAGAAAACTGCGTAGTAAATATGAAACCTAAGAAGGTACTCAAGAGTACAAAGGTAAAATAGGAAGACTTACCGACCTACTAGATCGGTTAGAGATAATGACTCTTCAAATGAGTCTGGTGAGCTTTCTTCTATTAAATTGTTGTTACACGAGACTGTTAAGTTATCCGAAGGAAAAGACCAAACTATTATCCAGTTAAAGGAAGACCTATCTAAGGAGAGAAAAGTCTCCAGTGTACACAGGTCAGATTAGAATCACTCACATCTGACTATACTAGATTATATGACCCTTCCAAAAAGTTGGAAATTAGTTTAGGAAAACGGCCTGAAGTTGCTGCTTCCTATTCTAACACATGTCAATTACGAATCATCGGAACATGCCCAACACTGTCGACCAACCAACCAAGACTATGCCCAAGAAGACTAATAGGCATGCATTCTTCTATACTAGAAAACCAAAACCTACCAAGCATGCACCTCACACTACTTTCAACACTCAACATGCTAAATGTCATTATTATGGCCTCATTGGTCATATATCTTCTGCATGTAGAATTAGAAAGTTAGTAGATTTAAATATTTATGCATGGATACCAAAAACTAACCAGTCAGGACCCTACAAGAAATGGGTACCAAAAGTTTTATCTGCAAATTGTTTTGTAGGTGGGACACCCTTCACATGCTAGGAGCAAATGGATCCTCGACAGTGGTTGCTCACGGCACATGACCGGTGACGCTTCATTATTTGCAACACTGTCGAAGAGGAATAAAGAAGGATACGTCTCCTTCGGTAATAATTTAAAAGGGTACATAATCAGTATCGGTGACATTGGTAAGGCTTCCTATCCATGATTAAAGATGTTTGTCTTGTTACTGAGTTAAAACATAATCTGCTCAGCATAAGCCATTTAGCTGATCACGGTTATGGCATTAACTTTGTAAAAGATAAATTACTATTATTGATAGTTCAACTGGAGTACTATATTTGAAGGTATTAGGGAAGACAATATATATGTATTCTATTTGTTGGAAGATGCTAACACAGCAGGTAGATGTTTGATGGCCAAAAGCGTTGAGAGTCAACTATGGCATATGAGACTCGGTCATACAAACATGGATACAATTTCAAGATTATCTACGAAGAAGTTGGTACACGGCTTACCGAAAATTTCTCTCAAGAAGGATACGGTATGTAGTGAATGTGAAAAGAACAAAGTTACCAAATGCGCATTCAAATCCAAGAACGCTGTAAGTACCATTAGACCTTTACAATTGTTGCATATGGACTTATTTGGACCCAACAAATTGCTAGTCTAGGTGGCAAGTTATATGTATTTGTTATTATAGATGACTTCTCTAGATATACATGGGTTTATTTTCTTGCACGCAAGAATGATGCATTATCAGAATTCCACCTTTTGCAAGAAAGTACAGAATGAAAAAGGGTTCATGATTACTCGCATTCGTAGTGATCATGGCGACGAATTTGAGAATGCAGAATTCAAGCAATTTTGTCACACACACGGTTATTTCTATGAATTCTCTTGCCCTAGGACCCACAACAAAGGAGTTGTGGAACGTAAGAACAGAACTCTATCTGAAATGGCTAGAGTTATGTTAAACCAGTTTAGTCTACCTAGATATTTATGGGCTGAAGCTGTAAATACAGCTTGCTATATTCTCAATAGGGTTCTAATTCGACCTATATCGAAGAAGACTCCCTATGAGTTATGGTTTGATAGAACACCAAATATTTCTTATTTCAAAATCTTTGGTTGTAAATGTTTTATTCTTAATACCAAAAATAATTTGAGTAAATTTGTTGAAAAGGTCGATGAAGGTATATTTTAGGTTATACAGCAAAGAGCAAAGGATATAGAGTCTTCAATAAGAGAACCATGATCATCGAAGAATCTATCAACGTCAAGTTTGATGAGCTAAATCAACACTTAGACGATGATGACAATGAAGACATAATCGCACCAAGTACAGCTACTGCAAAACCGTCACACAAAGATACATAACCATCACATCAGACATCAGATGAACCTCCAAGCAAAGAAGCCGGAACTAGCAATCCTGAGACTACACCAAAAGAGATGAGATTCTTGGCTAGTCATCCAAAGGACTTGGTAATTGGTGAGATTACCAAGGGTTATATGCAGAATGAGTTTGAGATGAGCATGATGGAAGAGCTGAAATTCTTTCTCGGACTGCAATCAAACAAACCAACAATGGGACGTTCATAAATCAAGCAAAGTACACAAAGGATCTATTGAAGAAGTTCGACATGGAAACAGCAAAACCACTTAGCACTCCAATGGCGACTTCAACAAAGCTTGACATTGATGAACAAGACAAATCTGTCGACATCCGTAAGTATCGAGGTATGATCGGTAGCTTATTATATTTAACTGCTAGTCGACCAGACATTATGTTTAGTGTTTGTTTATGTGCACATTTTCAAGCTAATCCTAAGGAATCACATTTGTGCGTAGTTAAGCGTATCTTTCGATACCTTAAGGCACTTCTTTTGTCGGATTATGGTATCCCGAAACCACGTCGTTTGACCTAACCGGTTATTCTGATGCTGATTTTGTCGGATGCAAGGTTGATAGAAAAAGCACTAGCGGCACATGTCATTTCCTAGGAAAAGCTCTAGTCTCTTGGTTTGGTAAAAAGCAAAATTCGGTTGCATTATCAACAACCGAGGCTGAGTATATCGCCGCAGGACATTGTTGTGCACAAATTTTATGGATGAAACAAACCTTAGAAGACTATGGATTGTATTTTACACATATACCCATTTTCTGTGATAACACTAACTCTATTATTTTGACTAAGAATCCAGTATGTCATTCTCGTACTAAACATATCGAGATTCGACATCATTTTCTTAGAGATCATCAACAAAATGGAGATATAGACCTTGTATATATAGACACACAGAATCAATTAGCTGACATACTCACAAAACCTTTAGCGGAAGATCGTTTCAATTATTTATGTCGAGAATTAGGAATTTTAGATATCAATAATATTAATTAATTTTGTTTTATTAATTACTCATTCGATACTCAAAAACTATTTTCGAGACAAGCCCAAAAAGAGTCTGTCTGTCACCACGACTACGGTCGAAGTGAAACGGTATTTAAGAGTTCCCCGGTGAACCTCCGTTAGCTGGGACAGTACTCCTACAGCTAATCTGAAACAGATACTGAGTAAAAAATATTAATTTGTAAAATAATATTAATTATATTACTTTGAGAATTAAAATTACTAAACTTTGAATTAAGCATTTGAAACGAATTAATGAAAAAGAATGTGTCCTCATTTGAATTTATTTTATATATATAGCCAGGCAACCCTTGGCGAATTTGGCCCGAGTTCGGTCCGAATTCGGCCAGAGTTCGGCTGGGTATTTATATATACCAGCACCAACCCGAGGCTTCCTTCTTCTCATTCTTCTCCACATCCTCATAACAGCAGCAGCGCCCCTCCGAACCCTAGCTTCTTCTCCATCATTGTTCTTCCAATCCTTGTGGAGTTTCTCGTCCAAACTTTGGATTCGTGAGGAGAACGTCATCCTCTACGACATATTCAATTCTTGGAAGGTATAATTCCTTCTTTCCACCACTTTTCAATACTTAGGGTTTGTAGAAAATTTTGGGAAAGAATGCCTAAGTTTAATCCCTTCAAGAGGAAGAAGACCAATGCCAGTGAAGAGGCATCGTCTTCAGATTCGCATACGGATTGCCTCTTTTCTCCGGTCCAATCGGACGATGGTACGTTAGATGAGTTTTATTTTAAAACTTCCGATCAAGCATTATTGTAGTACGCCGATTTTATCATGCGTACTATTTGTACTGGGTCGCCGATTAAGTGGACTGTCTTTTCGGATCATCGCCCTTACTTTGAGGTATTAGGGTTACAATATTTTGTCACCTTACAATTCCTCATTGCCACTAATGCCATTAGATTATTCTATTGTAATTTCGTGTTAGACACTTTTACAGCGAGAACACGTGTCGGAGGAATTGATATCGAATTCACTGATGACACGTTAGCGAAAATCCTTGGTATCCCAAACGAAGGTGTCCCGCTCGATAACATCACTGATTTTGATTTCCCCGATGGCACGACACTCTTAGTTTCAAGAATAAACTTTGTGCGCCCGCACGCGTTCTTCCTGGAAAGTTCAAGGCTAATAACTTGAACTTGTTTAACTACGAATTACATCGCATCATCTATTCCAACTTACTTCCAAAATCTACTTCTAAAGATGATGTCACTTTACTTGAGCTTTCTGCTCTTTATCATATTCTTAAGGGGATTCCTTTTTCTGCCCCTAAGACTATCATCCAGATGATGGGTAGATGTCGCGGGAGAGACCGCAACCTATCTTATGCGATCCTCATTCCTCGTATTTTCAGAGATTTGATATTGATCTATTTACTTGTGCTGTCGACCCCGAGCCCAAGTTTCTCAAACTTTCTCGTCGCAGCATTGTATCTGTTCCTCCACCTACTGCACCTACTCCTCCTGCACCTACTCCTATAGCTCCCACAGCACCTATTCCTCCTCATTCTTACCCTATGACATTTGAGGGTATCCATCAGCACTTATCAGATCTGTAGTCTTTTTATGTTGAGACCTCTAGGGAACATGAGTTTCGTGATGTGGCTCGATTCCAGGCGATTGCCAACTCCTTCGCCGATCTGAGGTTTGTGCAGACGGGTTATTCTGTTAGCTCACTACCTCGAGACCCTTCTGTTTCTGGCTACCGTATTGACGACGAGGCGGTCCACTCTCTGTTCCAGCCAGGGAACGCATATGATTGGTATCGTACTGCTGGCGTCACTCCTCGCACTTCTGGTGCTGGTACTTCTAGAGCTGGTCCTTCTGGACATGCTGGAGCTGCAGCTGATGACGTTGATGATGATGATGATGAGTTTTTGAGATGTTAGATTATTGAGACTGTTACTTTTGTCTTATGTTTACTTGGAAATGCTCCGACATTCCAAGATTTTATCAGTACTCTTATTTTTTATTATCAGCACTTGTTCTATTATGTGACTATTCATGGACATGGTTTTTGATTATGTCTCAGTTTTGGCATCTTAGTCTATTATTCTGCACTTTATTTGTTTCAGTTTATGGTAGCACTATCTATCTTTTGTTGCTTCATTCTTTATTAACTGCCTGTGATAAATACATACATGTGTTGTTTTTCTATAGTCTATCTGTTTCTCTTACTATTTCTTCCATGCCTGTCATGATTATTTATTTTTCTTGTGTTTCTTCACTGTTTGTTACTTATGCATTGATTGCGGGGGAGCTTTCTCTTTTGCAATTATTTTGCTAAGTTATGAACAATTTCTTTTGATTACTATTTTGAATTAATTCCAAGCTTAGATGTTATATCGGCAAGGTTTGTCAATTATCAAAATGGGTGAGATTGTTGGCCCATTGGTCATGGTCAAACCTGATTTTAATAATTGATCAAACTCTGTCTCGATATAAATACAAGTCAACTCAGATGTTTACCTACGACGTTTTGGACACTGCTCAACAATGGTTATCAACAATGTTCAAGACTGAAACCGTTTGCCATTCAGAATGTACTTCCTGCTAAGAATATAATTTTTCATTTTATTGAGTCTAGGAATACATTGTACACCGAGTCGTACTGGCAAATAGGCTATCCGAAAACGTTTTTCAAAACCATCCTATTCTTTTACAAATGACCTACGTTTTTGAAAAACATTCTTTTTACAAAAAGCTTCTGAAGGATCTTTCAAAAAGCAAAAATTTATTTTCTCCAAAAATGAACTGGCAGAACCCCAGAAGAACTCGGGCCGAGTTCGGCCAGAGTTCGGCCATTTGGAACGTTAGTGAACGTTGGATTTTTGAACTTGGTCATCCTTTAGTTATAGTTTCTTACAAAGAGTTCTGTCCGAATTCTGCCCGAATTCTGTCAGAGTTCTGTCTTTGGAAAAATTATAAATAGAGAAGTATTTCGATCATTTCAGAACACCAATTCACTTTCAATCTCTTCTCTTTCTAAGCTTACATTCTTCCAAAGAGTTTTAAAAGCTTTCATTTTCAAATCCCAAGCCAGTTACAATTCTCTAGTCGATTTGCCAGTACGGTATGGTCTAAAAGTTTCAGAGAGATTGTAATCAGAGACTTGATAGAAGATACAACTCTTCACAATTGAAGTTGGTCGAGTTCTTCGTATCAAAGATCGCGTCTGTAGAAGTTGCAAGGACTTCGTTTGAAAACTTGCGAGATTTTCCAATAGTGGATTCAACTGGAAGCTAGAGTTCTTCCGACTGGACTAGTCCTCACAAGAGAAAAACCAGTATAAATCTTGGTGTTTGCGTTTGCCTTCTGATCACTTTTAATTCTGTCTTTTATTTTTGTGATTATTATTATATCTGTGATCTAACTGCTAACAAGTTTTTAATTAGCAATATTCCGCTGCCTACTTTATTCACCCCCTCTCTAGAGTATTCTGCTTTACGATTTCGTTCCTACAATATATATATACATAAAAATATATAAATATATATATATATATATATATATATATATATATATATATATATATATATATATATATATATATATATATATTTTATATATATATATAACATATATATATATATATATATATATATATATATATATATATATATATATAATATATATATGTATAATATATATATATATATATATATATATATATATATATATATATATATATATATATATATATTATACATATATATATTATATATATATATATATATATATATATATATATATATAGCCCAACACAGCAGGTTTCCTTTCCCACCCCTATACAGTAGCAATCCCACACCCCAGACCCGAGCCTCCATCCTCCCAAGAGGCCGAACCCGAGTAGAAACCCGCGTGTATATATGTACGTACCGAGAGAGAGAAAATCGAAAACTTTAAACCTAGCCGCGCCACCACTCCTTAGCACCTGGGCGAACCCTCTCTGGCCTCCGCGCGCCGCCACGAGCCGCCGTTGGCTGGCGACGAAACCCTCGCTCCCGTACGGGGCCGGACTGAACAGAAGCGACAGCAGCAATGGGCTGCGGGAGGCCAACTTCACATCGATCGCTCTCAACGATCCCTCGATCGTTTCACGGACCGCTTCTTCTGATACGATCCCCACATGTACGTCTTTTTACCCCATCAATTAGTACTACTTAAAATAGATTAAAACCATGTGAGAAATCGATGCAAACATCGACAAAAACTTGTTTCGTAGACAGTAAACAGGCCGGTCAAACACCCATTTTGGAAGGTCAAAATTGGCCGATCCAGTTAGGAAACCCAAGTTTTAATTCAACAATCTTGAAGACAATATATAGGGGTTCATAACCCATTTCATAGTTTCGAATTTCATTAATTCTCTACAGATTAATCAGACCCTAAAAATAGAGAAAAACTCGTTTACAAACTAGGGAATTTTAATAAAAACCTTCGATACGACGTGCGTTCCGTCAATTCGGGCGACGTGGTCACGAATCGAAAGCATCGAAAGGTGCGTAATGGCTTCGTGGACGTGTGGGCTTTGACGAAATTCTAATTGGTTGCGCATGCGCGACGAATTTGATACGTATCCGTCGAAATTTTCCGTATCGACCACTTTGCACAAACTCCAATTACTTTGTGCAAACTCATCAGATCGTAACAAAACTTACGCCAATAGGACTGTATCATTTTTCTGGTCCTGTATGCCAAATTTGGTCCAATTCTGAGACAGTTGACCGGATCGTCGTTTTACGGGCCCCACGATCCGACTCAACGGGCAATTTTGTGCACGGCCTGCCGGAATCCAACATTGGACATACGATTGGATTCGTATCGGAAAATCGGATCGGTTGACATATAGTTTGACGACTTTAGAGACCATAGACTTTGGCATGCTTTTCGGTGCAAAGTGGGTCTAACGATGGACACTGTTTTGACCCGAAATTATCGTTTTACTCCTGTGTCTAGAATTGGACTTAAGGACAAGCAATTCTAGGTAATTTGACTATTCTGAAAAGGTTGGTAATGTTTATTTCAGCATCCGAAGACTTTTGCATGTGTTGACTGTTGTGGCTCACTGAGTGGTATAGTATTATCGGTTTCACCAGTACAGGACCTCAGGCGAGTACATCTCTGATAGTTTTCGTATTTGATTATCTCTATACTTCCAGTATTTAATAATATTTTACATTGATATCACGTTGATTCTTGACACGCTTGTCACACGAGATAGTAGTTATGGATTCTTGCATGTTGTTCGTGACCAATATATTTTCATGTTCCTGACCTGTTTGAATCCATGGGTACTAGCCGGGCGGGGAAGTACATTAGTAGACATGTAAACATACCCAGAAATATCCTAAAATGTCTATTCTTGCCTAATAGCAGTCTCACAACTCACGTGCGGGGTGCCAAATTTACCCCTTAGCCGTTTACATGTCGAAAGTGTATTTCAAATCACTTGTTAGATATAGTCTTGCTATATTACAGTTTCTTGTCATTGCTTGTCTTGTGTACCATGTCTTCCTGCTTTTACTCGCATGATTCCTACCATGATTCTCTGTTTATCCCTTATCATGTATCTCAGTATTATTACAGATTTATGGATTTTGTCATTTAGTGATTCTGTTGTGAGAATGTACTCTTTCCATTCCTGACTGGAAACCAACATTTATCAGGTTTAGTCGCGATCACTCTTAGCATTGGGAAGGCATGGGTATGCTGAGGTCAACCTAGATAGTTGAATTAGTTGTATTTCCTCTATTTGTGAGACATTGTATTTTCTAGCAAATGTGAAGTTGTGAAACCTTGTAATTTGTAAACTCGATTTAATAATGTGGATGAGCAATAAATGTATATTTTGTGATTCTGGGCATCTTGGCCATGACAGCGTTCTACCGCCGACTCTGCGGCGTAGGCTGGCTTGGACACGTCTCGTATATGGAAAGCGGGTACGAGTCGTGACAAGTTTTTGTGGTGGACCATGCAGGTCAGTTTTCGTAAATTGTGCAAACTCGTGGTAGTACCCTATTAGTCGTACTACTTCGAGCCTGCGACTAGGAAATGCTCATTCACAATTAGGATTGAAATGAGTTAGGAGGATAACTAGGATACGAGTCCCTTATTAATTTGACTAATTGGGTAGTTAAGGTTGTCAGATAGGTCATGCAATTTAGATAAGGAGTTATTGAATTTAGATAGCTTGCCAAATTTCTATAGGTACACTATTACTTTTGATATGACGATATGATCCAATGTGGATATACTTTTCACTTGGTAAGTTAGACTTTCTTAGAATTAAGGCTCTAATCTTGATAAACTGTTCAATTTTCTTTTGCTCTATTAGATATAAATCCTACATCATAAGTTAGAATTGCCTATTTTAAAATCCTATTTTGCCGTAAGGAATTAGTTTATAATTTCAAAATTTGTTATTCATATACGAATCTCGAGGTAGATTGATTCAAAGTTTTTTTCTAAACCATTTGAAATACATATGAAATAAAGATTAGGATGTTCTTACTTCCCTTATTTTCAGTTATTTCCTCCCCGATCAATCTTTTACTTTAAGGATTGAGACTTATAGGCAGATGTTTACGCTTTTATCATAGTCAACTAGTTTGAATCTCTAGCAGCTCCTTGAAGTTCTTAGGAATATAGTTGGAGTAATTTTAACGACTGTGATGGCTAGACAGCAGCGTACTGTCGCCAATTACTTGAGAATGAAGAGCGTGGGTTCACTGCAGCCAGCAGCACACTAGCGAGGCACGTCCCATAGATTTGAAATTATTTCAAAGAATCGTAGTCTATGGAACATTGCTAAAACTATATCTTTATTGACCTCTTTAGACCTTGTGTCAATATAAGGTAGAATATCTGATAGCATATCACATCTAAATCATGGAACCATGGGTTTACCACAGCCAGAGTACACGGGCGAGGCATAATTTTCGGTAAAATGACTTCAGACGTGATCACAAGTTTAGAATACTATGGAGGATAAGAAAATGCCTTGTAAGTCCCAAAAGACCCAAAGCCAATACTAGTGAAAGTTCTGTAAGATGAGTAGCATGTCTCCCAACCTAGCATTCTGTGGTCCTCATGATCTATTAACGAGGTAATTGACTGACCCTAATAGGTTTACCTAGAATATAGAATTTAGATGTCCATAACCCATTAGTCGACCAAGGACTTATGGATAGGTAGATAGTAGGATGACTGTATAAGCAATAGCCACTACCAAAAAAACCAACTTTAGCGACGGCCAGATCCGTCGCTTATCCGTCGGTAAAATAAATTACCGACGTAATGGCGACGGATATTTGATGAAAATGGCCGTCGGGAAAAACGTCGTCGCTAAAAAATGTCCGTCGCTAAGCCGTCGGACAAATAATTATCCGACGGACTAGCGACTGGTTAGCGACGGTTGTCTTTCACCTACTTAGCGACGGATTAGCGACATGTTCTCGTCGGTTTACATGCCATATAATATTAAAATATCCGTCGCTAATCCGTCGTCAATAGGTCGGTAAAAGCGTATCAGAGAGGTTCCTGATACGCAAAATCAGTCGCTATTCCGTCGCCATTCCGTCGTTAACCTCGATGTTATAGCGACGTATTAGCGACGGGTAGGTCGTCGGCCTGGTTCTGGAAAGCTTCCATATTTCCAGAACCATGTCGACGGATAATTGGTCGCTCATCCGTCGCTAGTCCGTCGTCATCCTCGACCGATTAGCGACAGATTAGCGACCAACTATCCGTCGCTAAGTCTCTGGAAACCTACCATATTTCCAGAACCATGTCGACGGATGCGCCGTCGCTAGGTAGTCGCTCTTCCGTCGGTAACTGCAAAATATTTTATATCACCCAGTTAGCGACGGATATTCCGTCGCTCTTCCGTCGGTAACTGCAAAATATTTTATATCACCCAGTTAGCGACGGATATTCCGTCGCTCTTCCGTCGGTAACTGCAAATATTTATATAATCCGTCGCTAGTTAGTCGCTAGTCCGTCGCTAAATGTAACATCAATTAAAAAAAATTACAGAAACATTCTATTTCCTTTTCGTAAATATTACACATTCATAATATCTAATATCCAAACATCCATGTACGATCAACAAATATCCAAATATCCATCCAAACATCCATGTACGATCAACAAATATCCAAATATCCAAATTCATGATATCCAATATCAAATATCCAATAACAAATATCCAAATATCCAAACTCATAATATCCAAATATCCAAATTCATAATATCAAAAAATAGTACAAATATCATTTTCCCGGAGATGGATCGCGTGGTCGTCTCGGCGCCGCCTCGGCTCTGCGGATGTACTCTTCCACCATGTACGCCGGCACCTGGGACAACACATGCTCTGGAAGCGTGCGGAGCTGCTCTGCCGACATCATGTCCATGAGCCCAATGAGCGCAGTATCCGGTACCAGGCGGACCTCGGCATTACGGTCAAATGAATAACGTCCAGGGTCGGAAGGACCGGCAACCGCAGTAGACGTACCGGGAGCAGACGGATCTGGATCGGGAGCAGAAGGACGCGGAAGGCGCTCCAGCACATCCGACATTAGACTCCGCATTTTCGACATATCGGAGGTGAGAGTCGCAAGCTGCTTCCTCATATCGTCCGACGGGGGCGCGGGAGGAGGCGGGGGCGGTGGATATCTCGGAGTCGCGCCCTGCAACGACGCCGCCAGGGAACCTACGCCGTAGACGCGCCCTTTATTAAAGCCGCCGACAGACTCTACGAACACGTCGTCGTAGCGAGCGGCAATAGAAGAGGGCGTCTGGGTGGGCGTCGTTTCGCCGACAACCTCGGCAGGGGGCTCAATCTGACTAAGGGCCTCACGATATGCAGCCTATCAAATGAATGTGTTTATACTATAAGTTTTCCTAAGTTATAATCTAAATCCTATGTTTCCCTAAGTTATAATTTGAATCCTACGTTCACCTAATTAAGTTAACAATAATTATATTTCTAATATAAATCTCATAAACGTAATTACTTACATCAGTCGCCTGGGCCCTCGCGTCGACGAAGCTCCCGTCTGCCCGCCTCTTGTGTGTATGCAGGAATACATCGTAGGTGGTGACCGACTCCGGCTCTCTCCCCTCCTTTACCGCCCGTTGTGCCTGCATACGAAATATACGTCGAATTTAATTAACTACGTATATTAATAGTACCGAATTTAATAGTGAAATGAATTTGCGGTATCTCACCAAATCTGCACGCGTCGCTGCGTGGGCCCTTGAACCTCCCGTATGCAGACCAGCGGCCTGTCTGCTCGCCTTCGCTTTCTCTGATTTCTTCCTGTACTGAGCAGTATTCATCTTATCCAACATCTGCTCGTAGTACTCCTCCCGGAGCCACTTCTTCCTCGAATGCGCCGTACGAACGTCGTACACCGCATCCCGTATCTTCTTCCCGGCGGCGGCTTTGTAGGCCTTGCGAATCAACTCCTCGCGATGGGGGGGCCACCAGAACGTCGTCTGACATACAAATTAAATTATCACGTAATTAAAAAATTAGTGGATTAAAGAATAATTAATAATTAACCAAAAGATATATATATACCTTCATCTCCTCGAGCCAGACGTACTGCATGTTCTGAGGCACCTCAGAAAAATTGAGGTAGGGGCCATGGTAGTTTTCCCGGATAATTTGCCCGAGTATCCGGGCAGCATCATACGGGAAAAACCTACAAAGAAGCAAAGACTGGATTATTAACTTGAATAAATGAAACAAATTTAATAAATTAACTTAAATTTACTTACGTATCACCCGCGGGCCATAGCTCTCGTCGGTTCTCGCCTATCGGCCTCTCTGGAGGCGTCGGAGGATCCGCGGGTCCGCGGATGTACTCACCGGTAGCAGGATGAAGCTGAATCCGGGGGTACTCCGGAGTCCACCCTGCAGTAACTGATGGTGTACCCGCTGGTGCATCCGGGGGCGGAACGGATCCGCTAGCGGATGGAGTCTCAGGCCTCGATGAAGATGAAGGTAGCGCCTCGGCAGATCGACGGCGGGAAGAGTCTGTGGCCGGGCTCTCCAGGTCGGGATCGGAGGACTCTATATCCGGGGAATGTGGAAGGCGACCACGACCGCTACCACCACGACCGCTACCATCACGTCCACGGCCAGTGCCGCTACCACCACGACCGCTACCTTCACGTCCACGGCCAGTGCCGCTACCACCACGCCCACCACGGCCAGTACCGCCGTCATTGAGAAATTCGGCATTTATAGCATGCTGAGTTGACTTAAACTTGAAGCCATTAACGACATAGCCTGACAAAGTCTTTGCATGCTTCTTCGGTCCCAATGCCAAATAACGAATGCTCTCATTTATGAGTGTTGTTTCAGGCAATAAAACCTGTAAACATGTATTGATAATTTAAATATTTTAGCTGCATATATTTTAATGGTAGCCGCATAACATATTATCTCAATTACTTACGTATTTACGAAACCAGGACGGAAACGTACAATCAACCTCTCTATGAAGTCCCTCATCTGTAATATATGGTGTCCTCATTTTGACTTCACCTCTAAATACACTGTTAGAGAGAATAAAAATAAGTGTAGTCACTTAATTCACTAAATTAGAGATTATAACGAGGCGTAGTCACTTACTTCTCCAAATCTCTCACTTCTTGTATGTCACAATTTAACAAGACATATCGGTGAGCGGTATCATACTCATCGTCGGTCAACCACCGTTTCTTACTAGCCCCAATAGGCTTGCCCCTTAAATTGAATATACCTCCATCCTCAACGTCTTCTTCATTCCTTTGAGGTCTATTTCGATTTGTCTCGACATGAGTATCGAAATAAATGGAGCAAAAATTTGACACCTCCTCGATAAGATATAATTCGCATATCGAAGCCTCTATATGAGCCTTGTTGCCAACTTTCTTCTTTAGATGGTGTAGGTACCTAAGAGACAAATTATCTTGAGAATTAATAATGAATTGTAAAATGCACTTAAATTTCACTTAAATTATATCGATTTTTATTTACCTTTCAAAGGGGTACATCCATCGATAATGAACAGATGCACCGACACGGGCTTCGTATGCTAGATGAATCGGTAGATGCTCCATGCTGTCGAAAAAGCCCGGTGGAAATATTTTCTCTAACTTGCAGATTGTTAAGACAATCTTCTCCTCAAGTTGTACCATATGTTGCACCGTCAGCTTAGTTGAACAGATATCCCTGAAGAATGTAGACAGCTCGGCCAACGGAACCCATACAGCAGAAGGCAACAACTCTCTCAAAGCAATGGGCAGTAATCTTTCCATAAACACGTGGCAGTCGTGACTCTTCATTCCCGTTAGCTTGCGTTCATTGAGATCAACGCATCTAGACAAATTCGAAACATAGCCGTCGGGAAATCTTAAATTAGATATCCACTTGCAGATTATTAATCTATCTTCCTTGCTCAATGTGTATGGCGTTATAGGCTTACTTAATTGTCCACCAGCACCCCTTTGTATCAAGTTCAGATGAGGACGCTTGCATATCTCGGCTATGTCTTGTCTTGCTTTTGGATTGTCCTTCGTCTTTCCTTTAATATCCATTACGGTATTGAAGACATTATCGAACACGTTCTTTTCGATATGCCTGACATCAAGATTATGCCTTATAAGATTATCTTTCCAATAAGGCAAGTCCCAGAAGATACTCCGTTTGGTCCAGTTATGGCTTTGTCCGAACCCCTCGACACGATGGTTCGATGGATCTTCCATTGCGGTGGGCAATTCCATTACAGCTTCCCAAATATCGTATCCCGAAAATCTGGCAGGAGGTTGAGAAAATTCTTGTTTTTCATATCTGAACGCGTCCTTATTCTTTCTCCAAGGATGGGTCGCGGGCAGAAATTGACGGTGACAGTCAAAGAAAGAAGTTTTTCCTCCATGCCTAAGGCGGAACGCCTTACTATTTTCCATGCATATCGGACAAGACATGTTGTCGTGCGTACTCCATCCCGACAGCATACCGTATGCTGGAAAATCATTGATTGTCCACATGAGTGAAGCTCTCATCTGAAAGTTCTGTTTCCTGGAAATATCATAGGTCGTGACGCCGATCTCCCACAGCTGTTTCAGCTCATCCACCAACGGCTGTAAATATATATCGATGTTATTCGTCGGATTTTTAGGACCGGGTATGATAGCTGTCAGAAACATATAAGGAGTCTTCATACACATCCATGGTGGCAGATTGTAAGGGGTAAGAATGACCGGCCAGCATGAGTACTGAGATCCCGACTGTCCGAAAGGGGCGAAGCCATCAGCACATAGCGCCAGGCGTACATTTCTAGGCTCTGCAGCAAAATCTGGATGACACAAATCAAAATGTTTCCACGCCTCTCCATCCGAAGGATGTGACAATTCTCCTTCGTCCTTTATGCGTTCTTCGCTGTGCCACGTCATGTGTTCTGCTGTATTTAGAGACATATACATCCTCTGCAAGCGCTTCGTGATCGACAAGTAATGCATATACTTGTAAGGACGTCGTTTTCTAGTCGACTTTCCTTTTCCCTGTACTGGCTTGTAACGATCCGCATTACAGAAGCTGCAACATTCTGATACGCAATTCTCTTTGTAGTACAACATGCATCCGTTGCGACAACAATCTATCTTCTCGTACCCCAGTCCCAGTTGTCGGACCATCATCTTTGACTTGTAGAAGTTTTTTGGTAGCTCTTTTGATTCCTTCGGTAACACCTCCTTGATTACTTCTGTGATCCGATTATAGCAAGCTTGTGGCAAGTTAAAATCAGACTTTATGTTCAACAACCGCATCGTCACTGACAGTGCGGAATGAGTCTCACAACCAGGATATAGAGAAGTATCTGCGTCCTGAAACATGTCATAGAACTCCTTCGCCTCGGGATTAGGATCCTCCGGATCAAAATTAGGCCCTGCCGCATCATACACCATATCTCGTGCAAGGTTCTGCAGATCTCCATAATCAATAGAGCATCCGTGGTCTTCGATGACATCCGTTGCAGCATTATCATCAAAAGCATAAGTAGCAGCTTCCGCAGCCTGTCTTTCCGATTATAGTTCACCTTGCGATGACCACAGGCCGTAATTACGTACGAAACCCTTACGGGTCAAATGATCTCTCACAGTCACCACTTCTTCGTAACGTCTATTGTGACATTTAACACATGGACACTTAATTTTGTTACCGTCCATGTACTGAGCTTTGCTCATTTCATAATTAAGAAATACTTCCACGCCTGCCTGAAAATCGTCACTCACACCAATTCTACTCTCGTGTTGCCGTTTGTACATCCATGTACGATCAACAAAATAACGACTCATCCTCAATTTGGATGTGAAAATCTGTATCGTAAGACAAACTAAACATAAGAATAGCCCGATACCGATACTCATAAATTTGGATTAGGGTTAGGATGTTAGATATAAGTGAACTAGGTGATGTAGAGTACAATATAGGGAACTGTGAATGGACTGAAAGTTGCACATGAGAAGGTTCAATGAAGGGCCCATAAATGGGTTCACATGATAAGTTAGTAAGAATCCACATCACTATACATACTCCCCCGTCTCAGGAGTGTGTCTGGCTCCTATTTAGAACAGCACAGGTCACAACATATCCAGAATAGCAAAACAGAGCTCTACAATGTATATCGGTATCGGACTATTCCTACGAGTATTGGTATCGGCGATATCAATACTCGTGTGAATAGGAGATTGCAATATAAGTCTAAGCTATCTAGCTAACATGTATACTTGCATTTACATTGTATCATAACTTGTATCTAGTTACCTTGCTAATCATGTATATACTCTTAACATATATGTGAAGACACTATACTAACATGTATTTAAATCAAGGTTCAAAGTATCGGTATCGGAATCGGTAGTATCGGCGGTATCGGTAGTATCGGCGATATCGGTAGTATCGGTAGTATCGGCGCGCGATATCGGTAGTATCGGCGGTATCGGTAGTATCGGCGATATCGGTAGTATTGGTATCGGCGATATCGGTAGTATCGGCGGTATCTGATCGAAGTATCGGATGTTTAGTGCAGGGTACGTGACATTGTGAAAGCAATACAAAGTAGCAGTAAAAGGTAATGTGATGCTCAAGCAGCAATGCACAAACTAAATATGTACAGGACATCTTGATGATGGCAATTTCATGACAAGTGCAGTATAAAATTTGTCTTCCTAGCAATATGGGTGGTGCACAGATGCTAGGATATGCATCTAGGGTGTTTAGAGTGTTAAACAAACATGGTATAACCAAAACGACAGACTTCACACCACAGAACAGTGAACACAAAGAATAAATCATAACCCGAGCCTCCCCCTTGGCCAAATAACCCATCAAACCCTCTCCAATTCACATGGCACAGCCCACACATATATAACAGTATATTAGCAACATTATAGACTAATTACAATTGAAAATGGAGTGAGAACCCTGCCCCCATTCCCGACCCCCCCCCCCCCCCCCGACCCCCCTGCCCCCATTCAACACCCCCCCCGACCCCCCTGCCCTCTCCACCCCCACCCCCCGACCCCCCTGCCCCCATTCAACACCCCCCCCGACCCCCCTGCCCTCTCCACCCCCCACCCCCCGACCCCCCTGCCCCCATTCCCTACCCCCCCGACCCCCCGACCCTCATTCCCCACCCCCCCCACCCCCTGCCCCCATTCCCCACACCCCCCCGACCCCCTGACCCCATTCACCACCCCCCCCCGCCCTCTCCACCCCTCGCGAAGCCGACCCCCCCCCCCCACTCCCCCTCCCCTCCGGCCCCAAAACACAAAATTAGAGAAAATTAGAGAGAGAGAGAGAGAGAGACCTGGTAGAGAGAGAGAGAGAGCCGCGAGAGAGAGAGAGAGAGAGCCGCGCGCGAGAGAGGGAGAGCCACGAGAGAGAGAGAGAGTTTTGGGGGGAATGAAAAATTCCCCCCCGTCGGTTCAATTTAAGTTAGGGCACAGAATTAGCGACGGAATAGCGACGGAATAAATTAGTCGCTAAACCGTCGCCAATTAAAAGGTGTTTTCCGACGGCTATATCCGTCGCTAAGTAGTCGTCAAAGTTCCCGCCAATGTTATAAAGATTTTGCCGCCAACATTTGCGACGAATAGGCGACGAAAAATAATCCGTCGCTAATTTTCGTCGACTTAGCGACGGAAACCCGACAAATTTTTACATTTAAAATTGAAAAAAATTATGTTGTGTTGTCTGTCGCTAATCCGTCGCTAAGATATCGGAAATTGGTCGCTATTAGCGACGGAATCCGTCCGTCGCTAAAAGTCCGTCGGTAAATTGGGGTATTTTAGTAGTGAGCACCAGGTAAGGTTTTGATTCTCTCAGAACTCGAACTACTTGTGTCTCCTTTCAAAAATCTCGCATACTTGTATTATGACTATCCTGACCAATGCTGCTATTACAGCCTAGTTTTGCAAACTTACTCTTTTATCGAGCTTGATTCAAGACATATATTTATTGGGGACGCCTACTAACATATTGTCTAATCAGAATCGATGTATTATGGTCTGATCAACCTTAGTGCACTCGGTTTGCTCTCCCTCTGATTAACCTACGTAGATCGAGATGTAGATGTCTCTAGGATCTCATCCGCGACTGCATTGACAATTCCTCTTGAATTACACATTCGCCTTTGAATCATGAAATTGTATTCAGTGACATCTTTCTTGAACTCTTTATTATTTTTGTCTTTCACTGATTTAGAAAGACGAAAGATCGTAATTGGTAGATAGATACAGAGTATCCTCCATGGCTATGCTAGTGTATACACAAGTGTAGCTACCATCGGCCAGCCATGTGACTAAAACCTTGCCTTGAGTTACTCGTGTCACGCCCCGATCCGAAAAAATCGCTCGTCCTCGCTAGATTTCACCCGAATCAGCATCCTCGCTGGGGCGTAATGCTGCATGAGCCTGGAGTTGCGCTCGTGCAAGGCAATATAACAGGTTCACATAGTGTTTTTCTCAAATTGATAACATAAGTAGCGGAAGGAAAACATAGTATACAATAAGAATCTCTTTTATTCATAACGAACTGAAGGTTACAAAGGCTCTGAATAGCCCAAATTAATATGCCAATTGGCTACAACGCTCATGATCTCTCTAGCTCACAAAGGATTACATTGTTCCATACATTATGCCTCTTTATAGCCAACAAGTAGTCTTCGGCCGAACATCTCCATGTCGCAAGTCCGAACGCCTATGCGGTAGCTCCTCTTGAAACGCTAAGGACTCCATCCTCGACGTGTCCAAGCCAAGCCCCGCCCCAAGTCGATCATAACCTAAATCTGCAAGCAAACTAGTGGAGGATTAGTACTTTCGTCTTCGCTTCACTGATCAAGACCCACTCGCACCCAAACCAAACACTAAGTAATTTTAGTGAAACATGCATCTTAAGTTGGTGATCTTTCTATTTATCCTTAGGATCAGTTTCATGACAATATTCAATGCATAATAACTTAATATAAATGTGTCCAACATCATGTTTCTGCAGCAGATACATTTAGACATAATATGCACATAAACATAGTGATCGTGCTAAGCTCCGTCCCTTTTGCCTAGCCTGCAATGGTTAGAACTTTACATAAGCAATCATACAATTCACGCAACCAACCATAAACTTAGACATATGCATAAGGGTAGGAAGCCCTGCGCCTGCACCCAACTCTAATCTCAGCCCACCGACCCTATCTATATGAAGGTCACGGTATTTCGTACCGTAATGGACTTGGCATCCTTATGTGTAAGCCTATGATCGCTTTGATACGGGTTGTCAGCCCAATATCCAAAGGATCGTAAACTTACTGATATCATAGCTTATCACAACACTGGCTGGTCGCAAACCGTCCGAATGATGTGTTCCATAAAAACTATATATAATTTTTTTCTAGGCCGAACGGTCCCGGTGCCCCGGTCGTAACCGTCCGAGGGAAGCCACACCCGTGCACAGGCCATCCGAGTCCATTGACCATGCAATACGCGCTATAGCAAAATGAGTCATATCATATCAACCAATCTCATGTTCCATAAACATAATCCACAATCTCTATATCAAGTTCCGATGGCATTATGCCCCAACACATCCGTATTGATGTACGACGCCCAACGGCTTAGACATCTCGTACTCATACCCAACGCATTCTATTCATAAGTTATTCACATAGCCTAGCTCCGAAGTTACTTAGTTATTTCCTAGCTTTCGTGCACGAGGGCACGCTTAGCGCCATAATCAATGTTCTAGACCTAGTGTTCAATATTCTCAGAGTCGTGCACGTGATGCACATCTCGATATTGTCTTTCAATGTTCTACCATCACCGTCCTACCGTGACCCGTACACTTTATGCACGTCGCTTCAATTGTTTAATGTTCAGTGTTCTATTTTAATGTTCGACACATACTGAGACCTTTACTCACCCGAGCCACACTCGCTAACTCAATAGCTAAATCGTATGCAATGAATTCATTTTATTAGACGTGAAAGAATAGGGAGAGAGAGTCAAGAACCCGCCCACCTTAAGTCGATATGCCTCGTCGTTTTGTCGAGCTGATGCGGCTCGATTCCATAACTTGGTTGCATAGGTAACTCTCGGACTTAGCCATTCCTTTGAACTACTCGATTGGTTTGGCCTATCGTGCCCATGCCACACTCTATTGCAAGGAGACGATTTGATTTCGTGGGCACTTTACTGAATAAGGTAAAATGCCGACCTCTTATCGTCCAGCATAAAAGCATAGCCTGCACACCAGATCGACTAAAATCAGCACTTGCTCAAACGGGACTTATCCTTTGCATCGATTCGCATCGATACTTCATCCGGTCAACACAACTCTTCAAGTCAATGACTCATCATAATGCACCGTACGGAGCAGGGCATTACATAATATACCACTCAAAATAAGGTCCGTCCTCGAACCGAAACTAACACTTAAATCCAAGTGTTTCGCTAGATCGTTTTACGATCTCGTACCACTATCATTTGAATCATACAACTTAGTTTGGATCATACACATATTTTAGGCGTCCCACCATTATATGCATTTCAGCCAAGCTCAGTTGTAGGATATCGTGACAACTAATAAACTCAACTTAAATCCTCAAGCACCAGCTATTCCGTACTCGACTTGGTCAGATCTTAGCACATATTCCTAAAATATTGTGTGCAACAACTTTGCATATAACTGATTCAAAACCATAACTTCGATCTCATAAGTTTCTCGACGGCCATCTAACGCATGCATTGCATTATGTCATTGCGCAACCGATCGCAACAATTCTTCGCAACGCCTATTCACCCAATCGTTGTCTATCTCTCACATAGCTCAAGTCTTTCACCTAATCATCCATAACATTTGGCCTCAACGACATGGACTAAGTCCAACATGTCCAACTTTTCTTGCCCATAATCCGTACTATGCCTCACACACAACTATCCCGACATAATTCTCGTTCTCAAACTATGTATGTATCGCGTCTGGGGCTACCCCTGCTAGGTAACTTATCCAGACATCGTGCTTAGTCTCAACCGACATAAGAGGCCAACTTGAGTCGACGATGCTCAAAGGCAACAATCTTTTCGACCCAAGGTCTCTTACGATACGCCTACTCCGATTCTTGTCCGAGTACGAATCCTTTACTCAATTTTTGAATCAATTCTGACTAGTTTGTAACGTAACATAGATCGCACGCCCAAACACATATAGCCTAACCGTTACTCAACCCGATCTACGACACAACTCATAGGGTCATTCTACTATTCGTCACTCTCGTGCATTGTAGAATCCTTGCAATCGCCTTATCGCGTCGATATGCTAAGCACGGTCCTCAATATCTATTCTATCGTCGACTAGCAAACAACTCGAATACGTATTTGATCGACCCGTAATTCTCTGACCATATCGATTCTAGTACTTGCTAACTTCCTAAACATGATACTCAATCACTTAGACTTATCCTTAACATGCACTACATCATCTTTCATCCTCGACGAAATCTTTATGCGACTTTATTGGGTCATCCTATGGGACTTCAATATTCACTTGATTTGGCGGTCAAGTCTTCTAGGTTCATCTGCCCCGAAACTACGCTCGATAACTGAGATCATCAACGAGGGACAGTTAGAACGAACCATGCTATATCCTATCCCGGAGCCAAATTAATTCCCGATAATTCTTATGAGGCTTTACCCAATCTGACATAATTTACCAATCCATAATTTATCTACCCCCGCGCAACTGATGCGCCGTTAACTACTCGAATCACTTACGCACTACCGTTAACAATATCACAACCGAGCAATATTTGTTCGCCTCAGTACGAGTCTATCCACCCACGGCCAATATCTGACACACTTCTAAGCTTATCGCACAATCATCAAATTCACCTTCATATCAAACCATAAGTCGAAACATACAAAGTGCCACGTCCTGATTTTTCGAGTTCGACCATTCCTGCGACATGAATCACCATGTCCGCGCTCACGCGGAACGATCACTCCAAATTCGACGTGACGCATGTACGAGGCTGGTGTTGCGCTCGCACAAGACAAGAACGTCAACATAGTGGTTATCCATGAAACAATCCACACACTTTCGTTTTCATCCAAATAATATACATCCACTCTCAAATCCTTCGAAGCATTCCTATCATTACCATCCAAACTACCATCAACTTAACTTGCATCTTATTCATCCAACAATAATGCTCAACATAATTTTCGTTCATTCGATCAGAGTATTCCCGAGTTATTGCATATCGTCTTTGATACGCCTTAATACCATCGTTGATATGCATAACTTGAACATCTTCCTTTCTCATAAGCTCAAATTCTTTGCAATCACTGTCGTTATCCGGACTCGAATACGAATCAAGTCTTGCACACGTCCAGATCTATTCAGTTGTAACTAACTACCATCATCGCGACATAATTTCCAATTCACCTATCCATTCTCATATCCCTAACTCGCACTTCCAAATCGTGCTACCGACCCATCGTTCTAACTCAAATTCGTTTGCATGATTTCTTCGTACCTACTCAACTCATTTTGAACAAGTCTTCGTACTAACTCAACGTAATTTCAATCGGGTCAACCATTTCCTCAATGCAATGTTCCTTCGCTATGCTCCGCCTATCGTTCGACTTACACTTAACGAATCCTCGTCCGACGTATCATCCATAGGTACAACTTCACACATAATCGTTCAACTCAATTCATCGAAGCATACTTGTATTGACTTTTATCGAGTCGCTCCCACTCGAGTCTCGTCACTACTCCATCCGTGGAGCACAAACCTATTATAATCGACACAATCATCTCGATGCATTCTATTGCAAGTCACCAAACGGCTTAACATAGCTATCGCTAAGTGGTATTCCATATACCACTCAGAATCGAGCCTATCGTTTATCGATACAATACTTCGCTACACTGATCGCACAAGTGGTATTGTATATACTACTCGAAATTGAGTCATTACTCGACATCACACTCCGCATAGGTCCGACATCTAATTTCTAATCAACTATCTCGTGGCGATCTTTCCGATCCCAGCTCTAGCGTTCACTTACTCGAATTGGTACAACAACTGGACCAACATGGTAGTCGTTCACCCAAGTTTGATATACATTTAATCTAACCGTACCTTGGTGATCATATCGATCACACCCGCAACATTTGCTTATTCAAGGCTCAATGCGACATATGGCCAATATAACGTTCGCCTACTCAAACTCAACTTAGCGACCAACTTGACTCGTTATTATCGCATCCGCGGTTTTCTATTCTCACTCGTTGCAACTCGTGCAACGATTTATTCTCGACACTGAAGGTCATTACTTAATCTCGTTTAACATATTGCTATCCATCCACATAGCCATACAACATGTATCATACCATGTCGACTTGTTGCGCCGTTGCAACAAACGATTTACGACTTGCTGCACTCCGTACAACCAACAATACATAGTCATTCTCATAGCCACATAACACGCATCGCCTTATATATCGACTCGTTGTATTGAAGCAACCAACAATACATATCTCCTCGCACTTTGTGCGACCAACAATACATATCTCATTTCACTTCATGCAACCAACATCACCATATTCGTTGCACTTTGTGCGACCAACGACTCGCAACTTTGTTGCACTTCGAAAACCAAAATTTCATAACTCGTTGCACTTCGTGCAACCAAATTTTATAACACGCTGCACTTCGTGCAACCAACATTCTCCGATGGCACTCGGAGATGGCACGATAGTCATGACATACTTGTGGCAGACATACTCACTTAATATAGACTTATTGTATGGAACATCCAATGTAGCGTCGAGCAGATTCATGAGCCATGCGGTTGCAGAAACAACTTAGAGTCAACTGAATTCGATAGCAAAGCAACTGAGGGTCGAAGAGATTCATTCACGGTCCAGAGGATGGAACCGCTCTGATACCAACTTTTCATGCCCCGATCCGGGAAATCGCTCGTCCTCGCTAGATTTCACCCGAATCAGCGTCCTCGTTCTACAACAAATATGGCCTACAATAGCATGCGTAAAATGCTATAGAAAGCCTTCTATTGCATATTCTGTCCGCTATAATTGCCCACGCTATAGTATGTCAAGACATGTGAACGCTATAACATTATAGCGTTCTTGAATGTTGTAGATGGATTATAGTGTTCATGAATGCTGTAGATGGATTATAGCGTTCATGAATGCTGTGGATGGTTTATAGCATTCATGAATGCTGTACATAGATTATAGCGTTCATGAATGTTGTGGATGGTCTATAGCGTTCTTGAATTTTGTTGATGAATAATAGCATTCATGAATGCTGTAGATGGTACATAGCGTTCTTTAATGCTGTAGATTTATTATAGCGTTTCTGAACGTTGTCGATTTTTATAGCATTTTGAGTGCCATAAATATGCTGTAAAATTTCATATATGAATAACCTGTTTTGTATCACATACAATTAACCTGTGCATCATAAAATTCAGGTTGAACCGCAATTTTGATTTCAACAATTTCAATCGCAACTTCCATTTCGATCAATCAAGATATATAAACGGTTTACCAAAATAAATAAATTCATATATTTTTCATTAAAACATTCAAGAGGTACAAAAAGTTGTTGTACGCCTAAAGTAATCGAAATAGTAGTCCAAAATAAATTTTTCATGTAAAGAGAATCTAAGATGTACAAAATGTTTGTAACCTAATGCTAGTCCAAAATTCAACTAAACTATTCCATTTCCATACAAAATATCTTTAGGCCAAAATGTAGCTCGATCGACTCTTTCCTTCTAGCTTATATCCACAACCATCAAAAATTTACACGCCAACCTATACAAAATTGAGAAGAAAACACATTAGCATTATTATATAAAAATAAGTTCACACAAGATCATGTATCCATGTATTCCATAAACATTTATATTTGTTGCATTTGTTGCCTCACCATTGATGCTCATCTACAATGAGCATGGTCCCTAACCAAGCAACTAGTTAGAGATATTGTTTTCACAAAAGGAAATATTGGTGCGGTAGATGGAGAATCCTAAACTGACAGTAGTCAATTCCATATCAATAGCACCTCTTTCTTCTACTCTCGATCCTTTTTAGACAAGTTGGAAAAAAATATATTGTTGTATGTTCATTGCTTTAGATTCAGATTATGTGATGACTAATAGACTTTGTAATCCACTTGGTTAATCCAATTTACAGGTGGCTGATAACAAAAATTTCCAGGTGGACACTTAATTGTAAATAATCAGCAATAGTGAATATTTCACAATGTCCCAAGGCATATATATTCAAAAAGGAGACCAGATTTTACTGAAGTCGATAAAGCAAACAGGTTTTGCAAAGAAAGTTAACAAAAAAAAACTTGCAGTACAGATCATAAACAGAAGGAAAAGTGTTCTAGCAAATCTGGATCCTTCCGTCGCTATGTATGAGGTTACATTCTCTAAGGAGATGATCATCAATAGCCAAAGACGATGTTGAATTCAGTTCCATTCATGTTATATACAGAAGCATAAAAGGTATTTTGGATTCTTATATGGTCAGCTTACCTGCTCATTGAAGACATCGCCAACTCCAGACAATCCTAAAAGCACATGAGGCTTCATTTTTTTAACCTGATGCATAGGTTTGACCATTAGACTCTTTGCGTTCTCTCTAGTAAGAAATTTAGAAAATGTAGATATCTAGTTGAAAAATCACAGCTGTAAAAGTCAAGATACTTTACACTAAAACTAATTAAAACTTAACTACATAATAAAAAATGTAAACCCCCCTTCCGATTATTGTTATTTTATTCTCAGTATTTTTTCGAAATAATAATTTTGTGTTTTACAGATATTTCTTTCTAATATATTTTATATAATGAGGCTTATCATAGGTAATATGAAATGGTATATAATGAAATTGGTGTTTTGAGGAGGGGTTTGTAAATACATGGCTGCCAAGGGGGCTCAATGCAACTTTACTTATTTTAATTCCTTAAAGCCGATTATCCCTTTCCCCCTTATTCAAATCTCGGTTTGAATATAACTACTCTAAGGTGAGTTTGTAAATCAAATTCTAAGGGGGGCTTATTTGCAAAGCCCCAAAATTCAAAACTCAGCCATCTTTCCTTCTGCTCGAATATAGGTTGGTTCGAAAGACCAAACCAAATGTTTCTTTCTCTTCTACTTGGATCGATATATACGGGGGGATTAGTAGCCGACCCCTGTTTTCGTGGATGAGCTCAAACCTAAATACAAACCCATCCAAATCCTTTACATAGAGCATATAGGAATTCAAATATTAGATTTCGGCCAACCCTTTAAACCCTGTAGTCGATTCCATCCAGAATTCAAATAAGATCTAATCCAATCCAATTAGCAAATCGATCCTGTCCAAATTCTCCTATATATATGGCAGGATTCTCGAACCCTAAGGTTTTCTATCTCCCAAAAATTTTGATTGCCTAGGAAGGATCAGCTAGCAGTCGAGAAGCCCGAGTGGAGTTTTGATTTCTCATATAACAGGTAATCTATTAAACTTCTTGTTTTGATCACCAACTGTATGAGGAATTGCCATAAGGAAAACTATAGAGCAATGAGGGGCTGTAGGTAGGTAGGTGATAGCAGGAAATAGGATGGGTTGGGGATTATACAGAGGTTTAACTCTGTCTAGAAACAGAGGACGACAGTCCACAAGGAGGGAATAGACCTTAGGCCCTCCAGTCGAGCAAGACTTGCCACCACCTGTTAGATTAGACACTGACATGAACTTCCCATGGTTATCCATCAGTTGTTAGCATGAAAACAATTGAAACCACCACCTGCCACCTGTTGCAACCCTCTGTTGCAATTGACACTACACTGGACAGTTATGTGTGGATTAGATTATGGGTTAGAATGTGGGTGATCAACATGCGTGTGACCTTGGTTGTGTGCCCAGAATATAACCCTGTAAATCTTACCTGGACTTAAGGTCCCAGAAAATACTTTTGATGCATGTGACAAACCTACATATATTATCCTAGTATCATTGTAGAAAACCCCAAATCCTCCCAACCTGTACACTGCCTTGAGTGATCATCCCAAGTATCTGGCAAGTCATGAATATGTATCCTAGCATAGTCTCTAGGAGCACATGACCTGTCATATTCGAAAGAGTATTTGAATATGGATACTATAGTTACACATATGGATACTATGGTTACACATATGCCAGGCAATGAGTATGCATCTGAAGAAAGGGAAGGAGGATAGTATTTGTGCCAGTCCTTTAACCCATGAAATCTACCCACCTGTTATTCAGTCACAACCCCTTAAGTTTCAGCCTTGGTATAATTCACCCTGCCACTGATAGTAGGTTCAGCCCATTAGCATGAAGTGTCAGCTCTGTATGGGCATTACCAGTTGCAATGTGAGAGGGCTAATAGCAGGTAGCATCAGAGCCAAGCCTGGACTCCACTCTCTCATGGACACAGGCTAGGGGTAGCAGAATTCGAGTGTGGATACCTGGATTTAGGAATTAATCCATGGATGTATCCAGAACAGTACTGAACTGTGCCACTAAACTTTGGCCTTGTGTAGGCAGGCAATGTCCAAATCATGAGACATCTGCCCTGCATACTTTAGCCCCTTCTAATGCACCCATGTATCAGAACATCCAGGTTGACCAGCCACAGAGCACTGTATACTGCCTGCATTCACCTTCACTTTATAAGTTTCACTTCATTACATTATATGCATTTGACATCCTGCAGATAAACCACTGCATATCCCATTTCTTTGTCATGTATCTGTTTAATAGATGCATTGCCCTGTACTTGTATGTCCTGACTTTTTAGAATGAATGAGTATGCATGATAGGTCCTATTTAGGGAAACACCAGATGTCTATTTGTATGCCCTGCTATGTACTGACCCAATTCTTGTGTTTACTGTAGCCTCCCTTTTCGGAGATTGTTGAAATATTTTTTATTATTTATTTGATTTGAAATGGTGATTTTTAGATTTTTTTTATAAATAATTATTTAGTTAATTATTAAAGTAGATAATTTTAAGCATGGTTGAGGATTGGAGTACAAGATGACAAGAAATCGTGGCACGGATAGTGCAGGGACGTACCTTGACTAGTGTATTAGCCATGGTAGGGAAGGCCGAGCCATAGCGGTGTCCGAACTAGGAAAACCAGGCCAAGTTGTGACATGACCATTATAGATAGTTTATTTATTTATTATTAAATTTATTGACTTTGCAGGAACCCGGTTGTACCGAACTAGTCCGGTCCAGACCCCGACCAAGTCCAAGCCCTAGTAGTCGGGTAGTACGTGTAGAGACGACCATATAGAGGTACGTTGTATTGGCATTTTTCTTTAGTGATTTAGGTAGCAATTTTGGAATCGATGGATATATAAATATTTATAAATACATATTAATGTGCTAGATATTAAAATAGTATTTTAGTTGATAATATAGTAAATAAGTCCTTTAATAAATATTTTGGGTATTATGGGGAGTAACTAGGTTATATATATACTTGTATATGTGTATATGTATAGAAGAGTATTTATAAATATATGAAATTAAGCTTTATACATATATCTATATATTAATGTCACTGTATTTTATTATGTGAATTTTGGAATTAAGAATTGGATTTCAATATTAATATTACTTAATACTTTATTGTGTGCGTAGATCATTATACGTATATATATATATATATATATATATATATATATATATATATATATATATATATATATATATATATATATATATAGGAATATATCTAATTAAATTGTATTAAGGGAATAACATGTATATATCATTATATAAGTATATATGCATGTGTGTATGTATATATATATATATATATATATATATATATATATATATATATATATATATATATATATATATATAAAATATATATATATATATATATATATATATATATATATATTGTTTTTTTAAATATATATATATATATATATATATATATATATATATATATATATATATATATATATATTGTGTATATGTGTAGATGTATACATATATAAATGTAGATATACATGTATGTATATGTGTGTTTACATACATATATATATATATATATATATATATATATATATATATATATATATATATACATGTGCATTTATATGTAAATACCTATAAACAAATCAGCCCAAGGCTTCCACAAACACCAACAGCCATTGGGCCAGACACGAGCCCAGCCCACCATGGGGCAAACAGCCCAAACCGAGAATTTAGAAAACCGATCCTGACCTGTGCCCGAGCATATGTATACATAAGTATAAGAAGAAACGGAGAGAGTTCGAGAGGAAAAAACTCAAGAAACCTAACCCTAACCCAGCAGTCGACCCCCTCTGCCTTGCACGACCCCCGGCGACCACAGCACCGCCGTAGGCGACGGGGCAGTCGCCTGAATCCGTGCGTGCACTGCCTGGAAACCGAGCAGTAGCAACAGCAGCAACATCATGACAGGTACAGTTTTATCGCCTTAGTTCTTCGCGTATTCTCTATCATTTTCGATTTCGTAAGTTTCTATAGAAACCTCATATGACCCTCTAGAGATCCCGACAAGTAGATACAGACATGGTGGAGCGATCAATCCGAAAATTCGACACCAAGTCAAAGAAAAACCTATTCGTAAACAGGGAATAGAGTAAGCCAAACACCCCTATTTACGGTTTGATTCTCATCGACCTATTAAAAATAATTAGAAAATACTTGAAGGGAGTTAGAGACAACATATAGGAGACTTAAACGTATCTTGTAGATCCCAATTTCATGGAGTATGCACAAAGTTATTCTATTTCCAAAATGGTCAATAACAGTTTTTAGAAAAACAGAATTTTAGAAAAACTCATCCACACGACGTGCGTCCAGCCATTCCGAGCGACGTGGTCACGAACCGAAAGCATAGAAAGGTGCGTAACGGCTTCTGGTCGTGTGAGCTTTGACGGAATTCAAATTGGTCGCGTGTGCGCGACGAATTTGATACGTATCTATCGAAATTCACCGTTTTGGCCTCTCTGCAAGTTCCTCAATTACTTTGTGCACGCTCGTCAGATTGAGACGAAACTTACGCCAACAGGACCGTATCGTTTTTTTGGTCCTATATGCCAAGTTTGGTCCAATTCTGAGATAGTGGATTAGATCGCTGTTTCGTGGGCCCACGATCCAATTCAACGGGTGATTTTGTGCACGGCCCACCGGAATCCAACTTTGGACGTACCGTTGGGTTCGTATCATCAAAACAAATCCGTAGACATGTAGTTTGACGACTTTAGAGACCATTGACTCTGACACATTTTTCGGTGTAAAGCGGGTCTAACGGCGGATACCGTTTTTGCCTAAAATTACCGTTTTGCCCCTGTGTCCAGAATTGGACTTAAGGACAGGCAACCCTAGCTAATTTGACTATTATGTGAATGTTGGCAATGACTGTTTCAGCTTTCGGAGACAGTTGTGAGGACTTGGACTTTATGGCTTGGTAGTTGACTGTATTTTTGTTGGATCTGCGTGCAACCTCCAAGCAAGATACCTTGCCTCCCTCTATAGTTTATTTACATACATATTTATATTATTATACATTCTTTACTAGTTGATTATTTATATGTGATTTGTATATCATGCTTGCTAGTATATATATAGCCTTGTTTATAATTAGCTTTGTAGTTTATATTGGATTGGTTTTCTCGTGTATCGTGATTGGGTCGTGCCGTGTCATCACTTGTACTTGGACTGAGTCGCATCGTGTCATAGAATGAATAAGTCATATCGGAACTGTAATACCTTGAAATTCTTGAAGCTAACCTGCGAGCCCACACTAGGGGCAAGGGTTGGTAGTTAAGCTAACCTGCGAGTCCACATTAGGGACGAGGGTTAGTAGTTAAGCTAACCTACGAGTCCACACTAGGGACGAGGGTGATGCTAGCCTGCGAGTCCACAACAGGGACGAGGGTTAGTAGTATATGGTTCACACCTGCGAGTCCATACTAGGGACGAGGGTGATGCTAGCCTGCGAGTCTACACCAGGGACGAGGGTTAGTAGTATATGGTTCACACCTGCGAGTCCACACTAGGGACGAGAGTGATGCTAGCCTGCGAGTCCACACTAGGGACGAGGGCTAGTTGTGTTCAGACCTGCGAGTCCATACTAGGGGCGAGGGTTTGAGTATTCGATTGGTTATCTATTGACATCGTGATATCGTGTTCTCTTGTTCTTTCCCAGCAGTTCGTTTAGGCGTAGTGGTTCTTCCAGTCGTGTATAGTCGTATTTTCGTGCTGATTGGTCTTTTCCCGTTTATTTCCTGTATTTTCTTTATTGCATGATAAACTGTTAGATAGACATATTTTTATGTATCTTACTATGTCCCCTGAGGACCTGATGATCTCTTCAGGTTAGTTATTGCGTGGAGTTAGTTAGCAGCTCTGGATGGCGGATGATTATGACACTTGTGGGGTCCGGATGTGATGATCCGCTTGTGGAATTCAGGTATCATTATTACGTTGTTATCCTTTCGTGCTTTCTTACTTTATCATGTTTCCTGATTCAGTTTAGACTCTTATTACTTTCTTTAGAGTCTTATCGGACATATATGTTAGTGGGCTGCAGACCACGACCCATAGTGTTCATTCATGTTTCATATTCTTATTGTGGATTGAGATATAGTTTTGCCTTGCCTTGATTAGGCCCATTTCCATAGCCGTGACAGCGTTTACGTATTCGAGTCGGGCTGGAGTCTGCTTGATGCGTAGCTGGCTTGCTCACACTCTCGCGTCCGAAAAGCAGGTACGGGTCGTGACATTTACAGTCATCCTTGAGCTTAGTGTTCAAATTAACCATAGCTGGGTTAATGTATAGTTCCAGTAGAGAGTAAGGCTTTATCAATGCCATATCAGTTATAGCTTGTGTGCCTCAGATAGAGTAAGGGAGAGTAGAGCAATAATATCACCAATTGTCAGTTCTGTACAGAGTTTCAGTCCCATTAGGAAGAGAGAGTTCAGGTTTTCCCTTCATATCAGCATACCCATTAATCCTTATATGTTAGTTAACTCATACAGGACTTATGAGTCTGTATATGAGGCCTGAGAGCAAATTCTTACTATATAAGGGCAGCCTATCTTGCAAGGAATTTGGAAGTGTATTGTAATGCTCTCTGAGTACAAGTCTTACATTAAAGTTTATGAGATTTGTCAGGAGAGGCAGGGGAACACTAGAGTATCATGTAGGAACGACTAGGACCTTAACATCTGATGCCTAGACCAACCTGACACATGCATACTGCTACTACGGCTGTTGTTTTGTATTCTTCACTTATAATTGTCAAAGCAATAAAGATGTAGAGGGAGTATACCATGTGGCCTTCTGAAACTTCAATATGGGAAGGTTAGTGGTGAAACTGGTTCCATACAAGGAAGTGCCATCTGAGGGAGGGTGTTCCATACCCATGAAGAAAACGTTTAGCTGGTATCCCATGTTTAGTTGGTATCCCCTGTAACTGAAATTGCTAGGTAGAAGGGGAGGTTTGGATACAGGTCTACATTGGTAAGATATATAAAGGGTAGTTACTATGTGGCTTGGGGAAGTCATACCTAATTCAGATAGGAGTTTAGGAGGGTAGCCAGTGTATCAAAAGTATGTGCAATGTAAGCTGAAAGAGAGCAGTAAGCACTAGCCCATTGGTTGAGGGTGGGGGTAGTTAATGAAGTGGTCCTGGGTTCGAATATAGGGTATTTTTGTAAGGGGTGTCTAGGTAAACCCATAGGAAAAATGATGTTGGATAGGTTGGGGGCATGGAGAATGTGATTAAAATTCATGTGCCAGTATGCCCAAAGGCTGAATCATGTATATATAAATATATATATATATATATATATATATATATATATATATATATATATATATATATATATATATATATATATATATATATACAAGGATAGCTAATTAACATGAAGGTGAAAACAGTAGATAGGTTAAACTTAGATAGTTTTCATTATTGACTTTATATATAATTTAAACAGGCTCATTGGACTTTGACTCGGTACTTGAACCGTAACTGCAGTACAGGACCACAGGCAAGTATACCTTGCCTTTCGTTACAGTTTTATTTACATGCTTCATTGCTTTCATTATTCAGCTGACCGCTGACATGTGCTTTACCATTGCTCACAGTTAGCCTTGTTGCTTTATTGGACCTGCTTTTCACTTGTACTAGTTTGAGTTGTAACATAGGATGATCACGTTATAGATTGAACTACTATTTTTCTTATTTTGTTTGTTTCCAACCTGCGAGTCCGCACACGGGGCGAGGGTTGTCCTTTGCACCTGTGAGTCCACACACGAGGCGAGGGTGACTTATCTTGAAACTGACCTGCGAGTCCATATTCGGGGCGAGGGTTGGTATTACCTTGATTTTTCTTGTTTACTTATTTCCAGCAGTTCATTTATACGTTGCTGTTCCTACATTCATGTCTCGCGCTTGTTTAGTTTTTCTGCTTATATCCTGGATTTCTTTCATGCATGTTAAACTGTTAGAAAGGCTTGTATATTATGTATCTTGCTAGTCCTCTGAGGACCTGATGATCTCTTCAGGTTAGCCGCACTTGAGCCAGGTGCACGCGAGCAGGTTTGAGCCATCATTGGACCACGGTGCCACTGCAGACGAGGGTACTTAATGATTAGTAGTTTGACTCAGTTATTTCCATTCCATGTACTATTTTATTCTGTCTACTGGTAGTGGATTTGTGTCCACCGGACGTGACCTGGATTCATGATGAGCTTGATATTTCATTTTTATTCATTCTATATTCAGTTGATTGTGTCATATTTCTGTGGATAAGATCTAGACCGCCTTGTTAGATTCTGTGACTTGTTTATGTACTAGACAGCGTTCTACCACCGACACTGCGGCGTAGGCTGGACTTGGACACGTCTCGTATCTGAAAAGCGGGTACGGGTCGTGACAAAAAATTACAGCTAAAAAATCACAGTGTTCATGAACGACTTACCACATCAAGGAGTTGCACCCTCACCAAGTCCTTCAACCTCTCCTTGAGCTCTAGCATAAGGAGCAGCTGTTGGATCAATATTCTTTCTTTTGTGATAAGACCCTACAAACCAAAGTAAACATTAGAAGTCCTTGAACGTGGCCCAGTCATTAACTCACAATAAGGGCATGATGGACACAAGTTGTATTGAGTTAATCAAATGAATATTTAAATAATAAATTAGTTATGGCACTTTACAAGATTTATGTAAGAAAGAGGTAATTTCTATGCTGGTGATGTGTAGATTACATCATGAAATTCAGTTTATGATAATAGAAGAGCTTAAGAAAACATATCATGTGCAGTTTTATAATCAAAAAAAATTTAGACAATCGATAAAATTTTCAAAATAGAGCATCTAAGGGAGAAAGAAGCTAAGAAAATGAGAAAAGAAAAAGAAAATGAATCATGATCATATACACATGTGGCTTCATTTCTACATGAATTAGCAAAAAAAATCAAAAAGAATAATTTAAACTGTAACATATTGCAGTGTTATAAAATTAGAGCTTACATTTGAACAAATGTCTGTAAACAAAGATGGGGACAATTTGAAAAAAATACAAATTCCAATATATACCAAAATGTTTGCCAAAATAAACAAATTCATACATTTTCATTAAAACATTCAAGATGTGTTGTTATACGTATAAGGTGATAGAAAGAGTAGTCCAAAATAAATTTTTCATGTAAAAAGAATCCAAGATGTACAAAATGTTTGTAACCTAACGATAGTCCAAAATTCAACTAAACCATTCCATTTCCATACAAAATGTTTGTAGGCCAAAATGCAACTCGATTGACTCTTTCCTTCTAGCTTATATCCACAACTATCAAAATTTTACACGCCAACCTACACAAAATTGAGAATAAAACACATTAGCGTTACTATATAAAAAAATAAGTTCACACAAGATCATGATCCATGTATTCCATAAATATTTATCTTTGTTGCATTTGTATTCCAGTATTCCTCCTACTTATCTAACGATCTAGTATCAATTTAGAGATGTTAACTACATGCTAGAATAAAATTATATACACATCCCTGCCCTGCACCAATAGAAAATGAAATAAAATTATATGTTTGCAATCAATGCTAAACTATATTATCATGCTAATTAAACAACTATTGGGAAACCCAGTTTTAGGAATTGTAATTTATTATTATTTATATAATATTAATACTATGATTATTATTATATATTGAGTTCGAAACTATTATTTTTCAAAATAATAATCACTTGGATTTTTGGTTGCCATCTGACCCCGAGTCCGATCCCAGTTCGAGCCCGTACTAAATTAGAATTTCTTAAAAAAAAAACATTTTAAAACCTATCCTACCTAAACCCACACCCGTTCACCACTCCCCCAAACCCGTTCAAACCCATTATTCTCCTCCCCACGTTCTTACAACACACCCTCTAAAATCTCTCCACCACTCACTTTTCCCCCAAGGTCTCTACCAGCACACCACCATCACATTACTTCTCTAATCAAGTATCATCTCTATTTAAATCCGTTCACCAACACACACCCGTTCACCATTATTCCTCGTGAATCCCTCCATCCAAGTCCACAGCACTCCTTCATCCATTTGGCCTCTACCCGCCGGCCCGCAGTTCCGATCCCGTGCCCTAGCCGCAAGCCCCACCGTTGGAGCCGACCCTTCCAACTCCGGCTGCCCGTCGGCTGCCTCCCGCAGGTGTTCCCCCGACGCCTTCTGCCGACCCGCGCCCCGGCCAGAACCTTCGACGGCCCCGATCTCCCCGAGCGCGCCCCGGCGCTCCACCGCCAGCCAGCCCCGGCGCACCCCCGCTCGGCGCCTCCCCGCGCGAGCTCCGCCTCGTCCAGTCGCACGCCACCGAGCCCGGTGCCCCTTTCCAGCCGCTATCGCCCTCGGCAGCCCTGATCCGCGCGTGTAGCCCCGTCCCGAGTGGCCGGTACCTGCGTGTGCTTTCGGCGTGGTTCGATTCCGATTACGAGTTCGTTTTCGCGGATTCGCGTGTCCCGAGTCCGAGGTAACCCTTCGGATTCCGTCGATTTGGGTAATTTCTGGTTAATCATAGTAGTTCGTCCCTCCCGTGTCTATGATGAGATTGGTCCACGAATTTCCTTCGGGAATTCGATTTTGGGTTACGTTTTGTTTCCAGGATTTTCAGAGAGACTTTCGAGAAAGCCTATGTTAGTTTGGTTTAGATTTTTTGAAACTTTCGAAAAAGAATTTTGGGAATATTTGGTTTTCGGATTTTTTCGAATTGTTGCTGTGATGTTTTCTGGATTGATTTCGGATTTCCGAATTCGTTTCGGGTTGTTCCGAATTAATATTGGGAATGATTTGTGATTAGTTATATATATATATATATATTGGATTTCCCTGGTTTGAGATACTTGCAGGAAATTATGGCACACTTTTCCAGTTTTTGGGTTGACCGAAAATAGAGGAAGTGATGCCGGATTTTTCTATAAAATTAATTATATAATTTTAAAATAGTTTTCGGAAAAGAGTATTATTTTGGATTTTTGGGCGACGACCGTATTGGTCAATGGGCCTTGGCTAAGTGCAAATGAAACCGGTTTCGCCCGGACGTTGAGGCAATTAGCCTATATGACGATTGGACCAATATCTGAGACTCACTATTTAATTTATTTTAATTATTATCTTTATTTATAATTAAATTGTAGGGTAATTTTATAACTAACAAATATTTCTTCTTATTTCAATTCATGTAAAATAATTTGTAAGGGCATAAGCCCAGCTTTTCCATTTTTCTTTCTCTGTGGCCTGTAAATATTGTAGCGTAGGTTTTTCTGTCATTTTATGGTTTTGCTAATTTTTAGCGTAGACGCATAAAAACTAAAATAAATAAATAATATTTTGATATAGAAAATTAATAAGGTTTTTCTCACATTAAAATTTACTAGTTTGTAATATTTTAAACAAAGATTATGTTTTCTCATTAAACAAGAAATTTAGTTTTATATATATAATTACGAAAATACAAAGTTTTAACTAATTAAATTGGTAACTACGAGTTTTTCCAAAATACAAAGTTAAATTGATCTTTCCCTCGTAATCAATTACAACGCACCCGATAATCGAGATTTGTTTGTGATTGTGTAATCAAGATTAAAATTGATTAGGACACAACTTAGAGATTTCAACTAGCATAGTTAGCTTGGTAACTCTGGAATCTGAGTCGAACTTCTCCAATGTAGGATTTCGAGGACGAGTCTAGTTTCCATCCCGAAGTCTTCAACCCTTCAAATCCAGTCAAACCAAGGCAAGTACATTTTGTGTTAGTTTATAATTATTTAATAATCGCTTTACTGCAAATTTAAACCACGATGCAATACGAAACTCTCACTGAGAGCACTGACTGATTGACTGTTGGGTACTGGGGGAATAGCGTATTATTTATGACCACAACCAAAGTAATAACTTAGAACTGTATTAGCTTACCCCGCATACACACGGGGGTAAGCCATATCGTATCAATAGGATACAACTGTACAACCCAAGCCGGTCATATTTACTGCCTATTCAAATTACACTGTTTACTTCAAATTGTTTAAAAGTGCATGATTCTATTATTATTTTAATTGTCAAATTAGCATGAATTGTACTTTGCTCCCTCTTGACTGGAGATAACATTTTTAGGGGATATTGAGGATGCTGAGCTGTTAATCAACAGCTATTATGACTCGGTTCTGTACCCCGTGGTGTTGCCAAAGTCCCCCTTTGGAGGACGCAGGACCTGAGGCCGATGAGCGAATACTTAGCTAGATTTTTCTGTTTTCAGTTTTGTTGTTGTTTTTGAAAATTCTGTTATTTTGAATTCAGTATTTAATTCAGTTCATTTACTTCAAGTTGTATTTATTTTAATGTTTAATAAAGTTTTAAATTCTCGAATATTGAGTTATGACAAATATAGATGTTGTTGTAGTTACCTGCTAATGGAACAGCTTACTGCCGCCGTCTCAATAACGGTGCAGGCTGGGCATGATCCGGTTCGACCCAATTATTTGGGATCGGGTCGTAACATGTTTTTAGTGGTGGCCCATGCAGGTCCTAGAACAACAACTTAGGAAAACATACCTAGAAATAATTAGAACACTAGAACATTGATTTGTCACAACATAGGTCCGAATTATATATAAATAAATATTTTTGTTTGATTATAGACTGGTAGGATACCTTGCTTATGTTTGCATCCTAAACCTTCCAGAATATGACCAATGAAAAGACCACCCCTGATGGCGATGAGGTGTCATCATCCGAACACACCCCATCTCCTCCAGCACGTCCAGACCCTTCACCGTTGCAGCTGACCGACCGTCCCCATCAATCTCCAGCACTCTGCGGTGCTTACGCCACTACATCTCAAGCGACGAACCCTACACTTCCTCGGACTGAGCCGCAGATCCCTGCGGTAGTGTCCGCACCAGCTGCCCCACCAGTGCCCGTAGATCCCACCGATCTAGTGGGCATGCTACGAGGAGTGCTTGAAGCCCAAAAAGCCCAAGCAGAAGCTCATCGGGAACAGACTGTAGCCCAAGCTGAAGCCCATCGCGAGCAGACCGCGATCATGAGAGAAGGCATGGAGAATGCCCACAATGTGGCTATGGCTGCCCTCGAGAGAGGAGGAACCACTTCATTGGAGCCACGACCTGCCAAGGTAAACATGATTCAAGAGTTAAGTTTTATATATCATTAAGGCCATTCTTTTGATTAGAGGCGTATTATTACATGAAGGTCGGAGATATAGAGAGCTTTAAGAAGCAAGGCCCTAGACCTTTCAAAGGAACCGAGGGTATCATCTACGCCGATGAATGGCTAGATAGCATGGAGCGTCTCTTGAGCGTCGCTCGACTCCCAGAGGACCTCAAGACCGAAGCGGTAGGACTCCAACTGCAAGATGTGGCAAGCACCTGGTATCGGAATGAACCCCGACTCCAGGACAAGCAGCTTGACTGGGACACCTTAAGAGGCTGTTCCGCAGGAGGTTCTTCCCAACATCAGAGATACGGGAGATGGAAAGACAGTTCCAGGACCTGAAGCAAGGGAACATGACGGTCGGAGAGTATGCGGCAGAGTTCGGCCGACATAGCCGCTTTGCCCAGAACTTGGTTGCTGACCCTAAGGACCGTGCTGAAAGATTTAGGTATGGACTAAGGGAAGAGATTCGCACCCCTGTGATTGCAGGTGGCGCTAAGACATATGAGAAGATTCTGATACGAGCTCAGGACGTGGAGAAGAGCCATCCTTCTCGTTCAAAGAGGGAGTATCCTGGAACTAGCAACTTCCAGGGTAACCAGAAGAGGCCCAACAACAACAACAACAGGCCTTCGCACCATCAGCAGCAGCACCATCAGGCAAGGACCAATGACAGAGCGCCTCAGAGGCAGATCCCTGTCTGTGATTTTTGTAAGAGGCCAGGACATCAGTCGAATATATGTAGGAAGAGGCTAGGACACTGCCTAGTCTGTGGGTCGGCCACCCACCAAGTGAAGGACTGCCCCTCGTCAGTCCATCGGACCAGAGCAACTCAGCAAAGAGCTCCCCTACCCACTCAGCAACAACGGTTCGGACAAAACCAGCAGAAGACCGGGCGAGCTTTTGCCCTAGCAGCTGATGAGCAGGAACCAGAGCAGGAACCCACCGCTGATGTCATCACAGGTTCCATTTATGTGTTTTCACATCCTGCTCTAGCATTATTTGATTCGGGTGCATCACATAGTTTCATATCCTCAAAGTTTATTTCTGCACACCACCCAGATACGGGACTTAGCAAGGTGATTAGTAGAGTTATGACTGGTGGTGGTCCTATACCCATCAATGAGGCTTGTAATTGTCCCATAACTATCTCAGGCCGCCAATTCTTAACACCCTTACTTGTGATGCCCCTGCCCAACTATGATGTAGTCCTAGGGATGGACTGGTTAAGTGAGCAGCATGCGCTGATAGATTGTCATAGAGGTTGTGTAATCTTCAGCCCACCAGGAGAACCAGAGTTTGAAATCTCTTGAGCTCCGGTAGACATGAAAAGTGTTACCTACTCCTCTATCACCGAAGAACCTGGGCCTCATCACCCTATCATAGCGGAATTTATGGATGTCTTTCCAGATAGTCTTTCAGGATTGTCAACAGATCGAGATGTGGATTTCACCATCGATCTAGTACCCGGCTCTTCCCCTATTTCTTGGGGATGCTACAGAGTCAACCCTAAGGAGGCAAAGGAAATGAAGGATCAGATTGACGAACTGAAGGCACAAGGATTTATCAGAGACGGGGCTTCACCCTGGGGAGCACCAGTTTTGTTCGTGCCCAAGAAGGATGGAACCGTACGGATGTGCATTGACTACCGGGCGCTGAACAACATCACCATCAAGAACAAGTACCCTCTGCCCCGGATCGACGACCTGTTTGATCAACTGATTGGAGCCAAGGTATTTTCGAAGATAGATCTCAGATCAGGCTACCATCAAATCAAGGTCAGGAAGGGGATATTTCCAAGACGGCGTTCAACACCAAGTATGGAAAATTTGAATTATTGGTCATGCCGTTTGGACTGACGAATGCTCCTACAGTATTCATGAACCTCATGAACAAGGTCTTCCATGAATACCTGGATCAGTTTGTTGTTGTCTTCATCGACGACATACTGATCTACTCAAAGACTGAAGAAGAACATGAAGAGCACCTGAGGAAAGTTCTGAGCACCTTGAGGAAGGAGAAGCTTTATGGTAAGCTATCTAAATGTGAATTCTTTTTAGACAAAGTGGAATTTCTGGGCCATGTTGTCACAGGAAAAGGAATTTCGGTGGATCCTAAGAAGATAGCTGCTATTGAGAAGTGGACTGCACCAAGTTCGGTTGCAAAAATCAGAAGCTTTTTGGGTTTAGCTGGCTACTACCGGAAGTTCGTGAAGGATTTCTCCAAGATTGCTGAACCAATGACGAAGCTTACCAGGAAGAACGAGGAATTCATTTGGTCTGTAGCTTGTCAGTCAGCTTTTGAGGAACTGAAGAAGAGGCTTACAACTGCGCCGATACTTGCGCTACCTGCAGGTACCGGCGGTTTCTCAATTTATAGTGATGCTTCCGGTAAGGGATTGGGCTGCGTTCTTCAACAACACGGGAAAGTAATTGCTTACGCATCTAGGCAATTACAGACTCATGAGAAGAACTATCCCACACATGATTTGGAGCTTGCAGCGGTGATATTTGCATTGAAGCTATGGAAGCACTACCTTTATGGAGAGAGAGTAGAAATATTTATAGACCACAAAAGTCTAAAATATATGTTTTCACTCAGAAGGAGCTGAACATGAGACAGAGACGATGGCTGGAGCTGATGAAGGATTTCGACATCAACCTGCAGTATCATCCGGGTAAGGCAAATGTTGTTGCAGATGCACTTAGTCGATACCCGATGGCAATGTTCTTGACCAAGGAATGTCATTTGCTGGAGGACATGGAAAAGCTTGGACTAGAAATTGTACTACCCGAAGAAGAGATGAAGAAACTGGAAAGAGAAGCCATTATACCAGGAGCTGAATCAACAATGATGCAGTTGCAAGTGCGTTCAAGTCTTATGGACAGAGTCAAGGAGGCACAATCCCACGACGAGACGCTTTGCAAACTCAGAGATCAAGTGCTGGCAGGAACACTTGAAGGATTCTCAATCGCCAGCGACGGAGCACTGAAGAATGGTACGAGGCTTTGCGTACCAACTGGCGAACTGAGGAACGAGCTGATGTAAGAAGCGCACCAGTCACAGTATTCCATACATCCTGGAGCCAACAAAATGTATCGGGATATGCGGACTATAGTGTGGTGGTACGGAATGAAGAAGGACGTATCCAGGTATGTGGCTAGATGTTTAATTTGTCAGCAAGTAAAAGCTAGCAGACAGAGACCTGCAGGACTATTGCAGCCGCTCGACATTCCGGAGTGGAAATGGGAGCACATAACAATGGATTTCGTGTCGGAACTGCCTCGATCCCAAGGAGGGAAGGATGCCATTTGGGTTATCGTGGACCGACTGACGAAGTCAGCTCACTTTATCCCCTTCAAGGTTGGTCTATCCACCGAAAAGTTGGCAGCACTGTACATGCGGCATATCTACCGAATTCATGGAGTTCCGGTAAGTATCGTATCTGACAGAGATACTAGATTTATCGCTCACTTTTGGAAGAGTTTGCATGACAGTTTGGGAACACAACTGAAGTTCAGTACCGCCTACCATCCCCCGACTGACGGGCAATCAGAGAGAACAATCCAGACGCTAGAAGACATGCTGAGATCCTGCGTCTTAGAATTTGGAGGGTCTTAGGAAGACCATTTGCACTTGGTAGAGTTCTCTTACAACAACAGCTACCAAGCTAGCATCGGTATGACACCGTTCGAGGCACTCTATGGACGTCGTTGCCGTACTCCACTTGCTTGGGACGACGTTGGAGAACGAGTACTGCTTGGACCTGAGATGGTGACCGATGCAGCAGAAAAGGTAAGAATGATCAGAGACAAGCTCAGGATTGCCCAGGAAAGACAGAAGCATTGGGCCGATAGCAGCCGACGGCCTTTGGAGTTTGAAGAAGGTGACAGTGTGTTTGTGAAGATCTCTCCTACCAGAGGAACCATCCGTTTCGGCAGAGCAGGAAAGTTAAGCCCCAGGTATATTGGTCCTTTTGAAGTACTCAGCAGGATTGGAGAAGTGGCTTATCGGGTGGCTCTACCCCCAAGTCTCAAAGGAGTCCACAACGTCTTCTACGTTTCACAGCTGAGATGCTACATCCCGGACCCGAGCCATATCTTGGACCATTCGGAGCTGGAAATTGGACCCAGCCTTACAGTGCCAGAGAAGCCAGTGGCAATTTTGGACAAGGGCGAGAAAAGAACCAGGAACTCTGTGACGCCGATAGTCAGAGTCATGTGGCGGCACAATTCACCAGGCGAGTCGACCTGGGAGCGAGAAGACCAGATGCGGGAGCAGTACCCGTACCTGTTTGAGACTTGAGGTACTCCCTAACCCTGCCTTTAATTTCGAGGACGAAATTTTCTAAGGAGGGAAGATTGTGAAACCCAGTTTTAGGAATTGTAATTTATTATTATTTATATAATATTATTACTATGATTATTATTATATATTGAGTTCGAAACTATTATTTCTCAAAATAATAATCACTTGGATTTTTGGTTGCCATCTGACCCCGAGTTCGATCCCAGTTCGAGCCCGTACTAAATTAGAATTTCTTAAAAAAAAAATTTAAAACCTATCCTACCCAAACCCACACCCACACCCGTTCACCACTCCCCCAAACCCGTTCAAACCCATTACTCTCCTCCCCACGTTCTCACAACACACCCTCTAAAATCTCTCCACCACTCACTTTTCCCCCAAGGTCTCTACCAGCACACCACCATCACATTACTTCTCTAATCAAGCATCATCCCTATTTAAATTCGTTCACCAGCACACACCCGTTCACCATTATTCCTCGTGAATCCCTCCATCCAAGTCCACAGCACTCTTTCATCCATTTGGCCTCTTCCCGCCGGCCCGCAGTTCCGATCCCGTGCCCTAGCCGCAAGCCCCACCGTCGGAGCCGACCCCTCCAACTCCGGCCGCCCGCCGGCTGCCTCCCGCAGGTGTTCCCCCGACGCCTTCTCTCGACCCGCGCCCCGGCCAGAACCTTCGCCGGCCCCGATCTCCCCGAGCGCGCCCCGGCGCTCCACCGCCAGCCAGCCCCGGCGCACCCCCGCTCGGCGCCTCCCCGCACGAGCTCCGACTCGTCCAGCCACACGCCACCGAGCCCGGCGCCCCTTTCCAGCCGCTGCCGCCCTCGGCAGCCCCGATCCGCGCACGTAGCCCCGTCCCGAGTGGCCGGTACCCTGTGTGTGCTTTCGGCGTGATTCGATTCCGATTCTGAGTTCGTTTCCACGGATTCGCGTGTCCTGTGTCCGAGGCAACCCTTCGGATTCCGTCGATTTGGGTAATTTCTGGTTAATCATAGTAGTTCGTCCCTCCCGTGTCTATGATGAGATTGGTCCACGAATTTCCTTCGGGAATTCGATTTTGGGTTACATTTTGTTTCCAGGATTTTTCGAGAGACTTTCGGGAAAGCCTATGTTATTTTGGTTTAGATTTTCCGAAACTTTCGAAAAAGAATTCTGGGAATATTTGGTTTTCGGATTTTCCGAATTGTTGCTGTGATGTTTTCTGGATTGATTTCGGATTTCCGAATTCATTTCGGGTTGTTCCGAATTAATATTGGGAATGATTTGTGATTAGTTATATATATATATATATTGGATTTCCCTGGTTTGGGATACTTGCAGGAAATTATGGCACACTTTTCCAGTTTTTGGGTTGACCGAAAATAGAGGAAGTGCTGCCGAATTTTTCTATAAAATTAATTATATAATTTTAAAATGGTTTTCGGAAAAGAGTATTATTTTGGATTTTTGGGCGACGACCGTATTGGTCAATGGGCCCTGGCTAAGTGCAAATGAAACCGGTTTCGCCCGGACGTTGAGGCAATTAGCCTATATGTCGATTGGACCAATATCTAAGACTCACTATTTAATTTATTTTAATTATTATCTTTATTTATAATTAAATTGTAGGGTAATTTTATAACTAACAAATATTTTTTCTTATTTCAATTCATGTAAAATAATTTGTAAGGGCATAAGCCCAGCTTTTCCATTTTTCTTTCTATGTGGCCTGTAAATATTGTAGCGTAGATTTTTCTGTCATTTTCTGGTTTTGCTGATTTTTAGCGTAGACGCATAAAAACTAAAATAAATAAATAATATTTTGATATAAAAAATTAATAAGGTTTTTCTCACATTAAAATTTACTAGTTTGTAATATTTTACACAAAGATTATGTTTTCTCATTAAACAAGAAATTTAGTTTTACATATATAATTACGAAAATACAAAGTTTTAATAATTAAATTAGTAACTACGAGTTTTTCCAAAATACAAAGTTAAATTGATCTTTCCCTCGTAATCAATTACAACGCACCCGATAATCGAGATTTGTTTGTGATTGTGTAATCAAGATTAAAATTGATTAGGACACAACTTAGAGATTTCAACTAGCATAGTTAGCATGGTAACTCTGGAATCTGAGTCGAACTTCTCCAATGTAGGATTTCGAGGACGAGTCTAGTTTCCATCCCGAAGTCTTCAACCCTTCAAATCCAGTCAAACCAAGGCAAGTACATTTTGTGTTAGTTTACAATTATTTAATAATCGCTTTACTGCAAGTTTAAACCACGATGCAACACGAAACTCTCTCTGAGAGCACTGACTGATTGACTGTTGGGTACTGGGGGAATAGCGTAATATTTATGACCACATCCAAAGTAATAACTTATAACTATATTAGCTTACCCCTCATACACATGGGGGTAAGCCATATCGTATCAATAGGAAACAACTGTACAACCCAAGCCGGTCATATTCATTGTCTATTCAAATTACACTGTTTAACTGCTAGAAAACTGTTTACTTCAAATTGTTTAAAAGTGCATGATTCTATTATTATTTTAATTGTCAAATTAGCATGAATTGTACTTTGCTCCCTCCTGACTGGAGATAACATTTTTAGGGGATATTGAGAATGCTGAGCTGTCAATCAACAGCTATTATGACCCGGTTCTGTACCCCGTGGTGTTGCCAGAGTCCCTTTTGGAGGACGCAGGACCTGAGGCCGATGAGCCGAATGCTTAGCTAGATTTTCCTGTTTACAGTTTTGTTGTTGTTTTTGAAAATTCTGTTATTTTGAATTCAGTATTTAATTCAGTTCATTTACTTCCAGTTGTATTTATTTCAATGTTTAATAAAGTTTTAAATTCCCGAATATTGAGTTGTGACAAATATAGATGTTGTTGTGGTTACCTGCTAATGGAATAGCTTACTGCCGCCGTCTCAACAACGGTGCAGGCTGGACATGATCCGGTTCGACCCAATTATTTGGGATCGGGTCGTGACAACTTATATATTACTCATCAGTAAAAAAATTTATATATATATATATATATATATATATATATATATATATATATATAATATTTATAACTCATCAGGTACCTAAAGAAATTAATTACAACATAACCTATGGTATGGTTACATGAAAACTATGCTCAGAATGAGATGAGTTCTCTGAGAAGCTCCTCTATTTAAGTACAGTCTAACCAATATGTGGTAGCAAGCACAGTTTCTACCTGGCTATGAGAGAATATTTTGTATGTAACAGGCATATCCGAAGGGAGTGCTTGTGTTCTCTTAGGAAGCATTTCTGTGACCATTTAGAATGTATAATTTCTTTTGACTTCTCAAATTAATAAGCAAAAATATAGATTAATTCATATGAAGAAACACCCACACTTTGTATTCACAAGTTCAGAAGCAGCTTGCGATGAGAAGAAAAGAGGACATTTAAACAATCAAGCTACAAAAATGGAATCCTCTTCACTGAAGTGATGTATATGCTACGCAGGATAACAGTTAAGAATTAAGCACCAGACTTGTATTTTTCTATCTAGCATCTAAGAGAATGCTTTTGTCACATGTAAATGACATGCTACTCAGGTTATCGAGTCCCGGTAAATATGCCAAATATGAAATAAGAAGTAGAACACAGGCAGTCAAGAATTGTACACCTTGTATGTGGCCTCGCAAAACATTAAACTCCATAAAAAGTACATATTCTGGTAGCACCCTTGTTGTGAGATGAATTTAAGGAAGTTTAAAATACAAAAGGGGGCAAAGACAAACATAATTTGAGGGTTTCCAAAAGAAAAACAAAAGCATATAAACTCGAGTGCTCAAACTCAAATACCCGGGTGTCTATTTTTCTACAGATCAACAATGCACTACTTGGGAAAACTGATGCATATAACTGATGCCCACTGGATTATCCAAGACAAATACCTATTGGTCTACTCAGATACTGCTACTGCTATTTGCAACTTCTACTGCTATTAATGCAATTCTGCTGCTACTTCCTGTAGCAGATGCTTGCATCTTCTACAGTACACAGACATACACACAGGTAAATATCCAAATCCCCTATCCGATCCTACATACCTATTTGTTTAATGCCACAGCACTGTAGACTGAAGCTGTAGTAATAACAGGAGGAGAAAACAGCAGGTAGCTGCAGATAATGCATTACAATAGCGGGAATTTGTAGTCTCTTTATACAGTTTAGTCAAATATACTCAGTTGTCACATAAATCTAGCTTTGTGAGGTAATCCATAATTAAGATGCCTAACCAATTACCCAAAATAAATGTAATATAAGAAAGCTTACATTAATGGCCAATTAAAGCGGAGATGTTTGGAAAGTTGAAACTTTTCCATGTCAAAGTCTCGAACTTCAGTCATTATTCGAAGCCAAGAAGTGCACGAAACCACTGAACAATTTCAAAATGGAATGATGGATTAGCTGCAAATTCATTAAAATAGATATAGTCAAATATAAGAAGAGACAAAATCAAGAACCTAGAGCTGTCATAAATATCTACAGCATTTGTGATTGCATTCTCATCATATGTCGTCCGAAAACAGTAGCTTTATTCCCTCCCGATCCTGATACTGCTTGCTACAAAAAGAATAAGAAAAAATATTAAGCCATCACCAACAATTTGAAAAACTGTGAAGGCAACTTGCCAAAGGCAGGTGCATCAACTGATCTATAACATTGCTGAGAAATTCACCAATTGAAGCTAATGAAGAGAGTGGATCAGCAAGCAAAACAAATTAAAAAGGTAAGTCAAGATATACATATAAAAATTAATGTAATTAATCAATATCTCCAGGAAGGAGTTCCAGACCAAAAACATTGCTACCATTTACTAGTATAGCCACTAAGCAACAGAACAATCAAGCATGGAACAGCTGAGCACCGATGATGTATATATATTTCACTATGTCATCAAGATTAACGCAATGACTTATAGAAAATTGTATCACCTACCTCTTCATCTAGACTCCTATAGTCTAGAACATGGGCGGTCCAAGATATTATTTTTGAGCGGGACCGAAAATACCTTAGGCCAAAAAGATAAGGGGTCTAGCTTTTCTAAAGTGAAAAGATGGCCCTTCCAAAGCTAAATGGAAGATGAGCATGGGATCCTCTCAGTCTCATATGCTTGACATTTCTACCAAATATTTACAAAGTAATCTGCATTTAAAATGTTGAGAGCTAAATAAATGTAATATTTTCCAGAAGATGATAAAATGTCATACTACATGAACAGAAAGAAGTTGCTGAGGAAGGTTAAAAGGTTTGGACATTCGTGAATGTTATACGGCATAGCTATCCATCCATTCCACCAAAAAGAACACTGGCTAGCAAAAAGCTATAACAGCCATCTACTCAGATTGAAACCTTGAATATAGTCTACATACACAATAGTCTGTATTTTAAAGGTGATGCAAGCAATAGTGAAATATATAATTTAAGAGTTGTTCACTACATGTGTTTCCTTCAGTATCTACCACCAAATAGTGAAATATCAATTATGGTTCAATAAAATAACAGATTGAAACTTTAATACTATCCATGTATAGGTGTCCGTCAAATATCATTAACATTACATATGTCAAACAGATAGGAGGAAGAGAACTTTTGTTTTCAAACCCACATTGTTCTATTTCTGAAAGTTCCAATATATGAATGAGCAAGCTTGTGCTCGTGCCAAGCAACAAAATATACATCCAAGTAAACAAACAAATAAATAAAAGACCAAAAGATGGCAGGACTATACCAACTCCAAAATTTCAATGCACAAATAATTTGTTTCAGTAACAGTCCAGTAACAGAGCTAGTATCAAACATAGCTAAATCAGAGGAAGTCAATGAATGAGGCACAAAGTAGCAGTAACAGAAGTTGTAGTAGGTTAATGAATGAGGCACAATGTATTCCAGAGTTGTTTTGATTGGTCTGTCCGGGTAACAACACAAGATATAAAGTAAAACAAGCAAATTGGATGAGAAAGACGAGGATGCCATAAATAAAAAGAGAATGAGAGAGAGAATGTTTCAATAAACACATGTATTATAGTAAACAAGTTATTACAACAATATTTAAATTCAACAGAAGTTAAGTTAAATTAGTATTGGTAGTTAATTCACCAGGAGCTATATATTTTGTATTGGTACTTTTGATAGTTTTCCAAGAACAAGCATGTGGCAGTAGTCTGTAGGTAATGCATGTTGATGATACTGTGCAAGAATTAATGGCCAACCCAAAAGAATTTGGTTGACCATTTATGCAAGACAATATTGAAAAAAAACAGTTTTTTATTTTTCTGTCTTATATTTTTTTAGGACCTAAGTATGGATAAAGTGTAGGTACCTGGACAAGACCTTTTAGTTGAGCAACTCTCATTTCTACAGTGTTTTGTGTGCTCCCATCAGTAACAATTAAGGTCGAATCCTTTGTGATTACCACTTAAATAGCAGAACCTAAAACCTCACTTCCAACCCTTTCAAGAATCAATCCCGTGCCTTCTCTAATTTTTGTACCTACAAAACAAAGAACAACAAATATGAACATAATGTAGGTAAGTGACTACAGTTATCCAAGGAGCACTTTTCAGTTTACTATACAGTTGACTTCTCAACTTCTACATATGATTCCTATTGACCTCTTATACCTCTAGTCAAGATGGCAATGTCATCTAAGTAGTCGCTTTTGAGCTCTCCAAAGGCAGACGCTTTAATAGCAGCTGCCTTAAGCACACCTTTGAGTTTGTTCCTAATTACTGGAGCCAATGCGTCTTCCTCAATATCCTCTGCAATTATCAGGATTGAGTAGTCTTCTTTGACCGCATCATCCAGTATTTTAAACATCTCCTTTGGGTTTGTAATTTTTTTTGTCATCCAAAAGTAGCTGCATTGGAAGATTTACACCGACTAATAACTTGACAGATAACAAAATGGCTTCAACTATAAGAGCTACAAACCTTGGTGTTGTTCAACTCCGCTGATTGATTGGCACGATCAGTTACAAAGGTGACCTATAGCCACGTTCAAATTGCATTCCTTCTACTACTTCCAGACTATTCTCAGTGCTTCTTCCACTCTCAATTCTAACTACACCTTTGCTGCCGACTCTTCTAAGAGCATCTGCAATCATATTCCTACAACGTAGTCATTCCTAGCACTAACTGCTACAACATCAGTAATTTTATGGTCTTTAATCTGCCAAATGGTCAAGCATACTGAGGAATATAGCTAATGAATATGGCTAAAAAGATAACACCGAAAGCATCTGACTCCATGTGAGGTGCCATTTAAAAAGCAAACTAGGAAGTTAGAGCAGATATAAAATTAAATGGTAGAATGGGTGGTAAAAGACAATTAGCTCAACACATGCAAAACTTTAGCAATAGTCATATTTCCATAAACTTGACTACCAAAACATTGACTTCGGATGAGAGAAACACTGACAAGATAGAAAAATGTGTTGATCATACCTCTCTTGACATCAATTTCAATTCAGATACAAGAGCAACCACAGTCTTCTCAATTCCACGAGCAATTTGAATAGGATTCATCCCAGCAGCAATTACCTATAATGAGAGTTAAAGTTAATTTTTAATTATCAAACATTTGAAACTCACAAAACTTCCATAGCAACCAAAGAAAGAAAATATTTACACGACAAATGTTTAAGTGGTTCATAGACAAAGATGTGAAGACAATAAACATATGATGGCATCAGTGAAATGAACATATGATGGTACCTGCACTTTCATAGAAAATAGTTGGGATGAAAATATTCTTGTTGTTGCTATAAATTAGTAACTAGCAACTAGAGGAAATGCCATCACCACCATAACAAAAAGAACCGGTCAAGAACATTAAGCCAGTTTACTTTATACAAAATTCAAAATTTCATTACGTTAGGCTATTGAAAGAATTCTCCAATATTTAAAATCAAATTCGTGGAAATGTTTGATGTTCTCTATGGTTTCTCCTGCAAATTAAATTCTTCCCAAACATGTTGAGTTTATAACCAATGATCTACGACATGTTATTGCTCTCTTTTTGGTAAGGCAGAAACAAAGTTACTTTGAGTAGGAAGCTAACAATATTTTCTCCAAATGGAGCTGAATATAGGGGTTTAGATGGGTTGCAGAAGATCTCTGTCTTCATATTCGTCTAGAATAGGATTCACCCAACGTCTCGAATGTGACAAGGCAACAGTCAACATATCCAGTTTCGCATTATTCACATGAAGCTTATATGGAAACGGATTGTCAAGTCAATCGAGAAAGGCTCGAGTATAAAGAATTTAGTCTGATCTAAATTTCTTCCAATCAACAAGTTCTTGATGCTTTTACCAAAGGTTTTGTAACAACAGTTCTAGATATAATTGGGAAGATACAATGAGACTGCTGAGCTATTCCAGATATTATTTGGGAAGATGCATTGAGATTGCTGAGCTACAACAAGTTTCCATAGTTTCCATTGGTGCTCATCTTTAAAATATATCTCAAAAAGTTATAGGGCCGATTCTTACCTACCAGCTTCAGGCAAGAGAAGGTCAACTTCTTCATCTCTAGCCACAGATGCTTTCAATGTGCTTCCTCTAATATGTGAACCTGGTATGCCACTCTTTAAAACTGGTTCAAGTGTTACCAAAAGAAGAGCTTTTGGAGGAATTGTAACCTCATCTTGCAAAGGTACATTGCCTGAGCAAGAAAAGAAAAAATCGTTATAAAAATCTTTGAACTATCTAATGCAAAACAGGTTTGGAACAACGTTCTATAACACAAAGATTTATTGTAAGTTATTGAATGAAACACAAGACAACACAATTTTTTGAGAAGAGGTATGATTGCCTCCTCCCAAGAAAATCTATGAGCATTTCCATGTCTCATTAATCAAAACCCAACTTTCTCATTTCTAGTTCTCATTAATAAAATAATCAGCACAATCCAAAGTCAAAAAAGCAGAAAATAAATGATCAAAAGTAGAGCTTTCCCAGATTTCTAACAAATTATGAACATGTGTATTAAAGAAGACATGGATTATATATTCTCAGTACTACAACAGGTACACAAGGGTGCTAGCTTAAATTTCTGTATCCTTCAATTCAAATTAATGGTAAATGTGGATTGTATAACTAGAAACTGATAAAACTATATGTAAAGACAATGGAGAAGGAATTGAAGCAAAAACTTTTAGGTTGAAGGTCAATTAATTTTCTTGGTTTGTAGAAGCATCACTTTTATGTATCACTTGCATATATACACCAAAATGTGATCTTATTCCTCTGTCCTGTATTCGCTCTTGCAACCAAAAGATACAAAATGTTTATAAAAACGATATGCAAACTACTATTGGGACCCTCAAACTACTCGTACGGAACGAGGCATTACTACTCGTTCTCCGCTCGACCCTCAAACTACTATTGGGACCTTCTAGCCATCTGAATTTGAGAATCATTAGGGTTTTACCCTTTGTCAAAACACCAACCGAGGAGACTATCTATTCTCAAGAAACCAATTGTTGTGAGTCTCTAATTATTTGCTTGAAGCTTGCTTTAACTAGCAACCCTTAAGCCTTAACCCAACGTTTCCTCGACTAAAGCCCACAATTTAGACATGAGATGAATAGACAAAGGTAAGGACAATCATTTACCATGACTATGGTAGACACCCACCCCGAGATTGGTTTCCAACAAATATTACCCTAGTTATGTAAAATATATTATTAAGACCTAACTAGTATTGGAACACCACAGTCATTAGCTTAGCCAATATCATAGCTTAAATATCATGTCATATTATGATTTACCAATTATCAACATCAATACATGATCACTACAGCCCATACCACTAGAACCCTTGTGACAATAGTCTGGCAGGCTTGACACAAATAGAAATTTCTGACTCAGTTGTTAGAAATCTTTTCATATGATGTGCCTTAGAGTTGGTTACCCCGTCGATAACTCTTGTATACTATGGACGAGTAGATCATTCTATTTTATCGACCATGTGTCATTGTACACATTCGTTTTCCATCTATTAAGGAACGATTCTTGACTTGACTTATATCTACCGTATCCCGTTGCGCTGTGCCTTATCCTTTATTAACAAGAGTCGAGGTACAATATCCGGACTTTGGAATTCTTCTAACTTCATTATTCCTAAAACCATGTCCTAGCTTCTAAGGTGAGTAGACTGTAAGCCTTCTAAAATTTTGGGATATACGAGGATTACCGATTGATTAGAATAATTTCCATTAGGATGATAATTTGTGCCCCATGGACTCCCACTTTCCATTTAGATCATTTTGTGTCCCCGGCCGTGTCATTAATATTCGAAGCGTGATACTAGCTGTTATCTCCTAACAAATTTCACATGCAAGACATAGACGACTCCATCTTTATGTAGACATGTCATGTCCCACTCAAACTTGTCCCCTTGTACTCTAGTTTTGTGGTACGACTTTCAGGTCAAAAAGACTAGCTATAACCCTTACCATAATACCAGCATACTTCTTGACTCCCATAAGAGCCTCAACCCTGACTCAATTCCTTCGACCCAATATATGGTTGTAATCTACTCGAAGCCCACAATGCATACACCAAATTGATGCCTCATGTGCTACTTAAACACAAAAGGCACTGAAGACACATTTTGGGCTTTAGGGACCTAGCTAACCAATCCGACTGGCAACTAGCTCAACCACTTGGGTTGTAACCTATTCTAGGTTACCCTAATCTAGTAGGAATAGTTTTATCTTGGGATCTTGTCTAGTCAATATATATTAAAATCCAAGGTTCATCCAACCAACGAGTGATGTCCAAATTAGGGAACCCATTAAGACTCAGTAGAATCCATCCATGCATACCACCATATTTGGACTATAAAACCGAACTATTAAAATAGGTCCCTATACCTATTATATAGTCTCCACCTCTTAGAATGTGAAGTTATTCGTAACCCTTATTTCATCTACCTGGAAGTCGCGATACGATCTTGTATTGCATTTATATTCCTTGCTCGTGTGTTTAAATAACCACAAAAAAGATCACAATCTTGACTTCTCAAATTCTGTTCCATTATGGAACCTTGTTTGGATTAATTTCGAGAAAGGGACTTCTGTATTGCACGGATTGCAAGCCCCTCTAAGAAACGAAGGGTTCTTCGATTTAGCAAGTGACTGGACTAGAGTAGTCCAATCTAGTAAATAAGTCAATGGTTCGTAAACTACCTTTCTATCTGCATCATTGGATACTCTCTACCACTCCTGAAACTTCATATTTGCTCTCGATTATTCTTTCTTATCTTCCCGTCCTTCCGATTTCAGAGCGACGAATGGTCATGCTTATTAGAATTTATCAATATTTCTTAGCTACTTGTGTAATTTGTTGCTTGTTAAATTTTGGGTTGCTTGATAGATAGGAGAGGATTATAGATACCATATGCAGTAGATATCTGTTGGTAGGATTGTTAGCAACTAGTTAGAAGATTATAAGGTTTTAGTTTTGAGGAGTAGTGTGACCAAAGGTGGATAGAAGTCCTAGAGGTTATGGAGTTACAAAATGGCTAGGAGGAGGATATGAACTATTTTGAGGAATTAAATTTAAGGAGATTAAGGTATTAGTAGACTTCCTTTTGAATTTTAAGGAATAGTTATGAATTAGAATTTCGAGGACGAAATTATTTTTAAGGTGGGTAGATTTGTAGCTCCCCATCCCGAAAATTTTGAAATATTTTATTTATTATTTTTGATTTAAATGGTGATTTTTATAATGTTATAAATAAGTATTTAGATAATTATTACAAAAATCGTGGCACGAATAGTGCAGTGACGTGCTTTAACTAGTGTGTTAGCCCTGGTAGGGAAGGCCGAGCCATAGTGATGTCCTAGCTAGAAAAACTAGGCCAAGTTACGACCTAACCTTTATAGTTGTTTTAATTATTTATTAATTAATTTATTAACGTATAGAAGACCAGGTTGTACCAAACTAGCCCGAACTGAGCCCAAGCCCAGGTAGTCATATAGTGCACCCCAAGACGTCCTTGTAGATATGCATTGGGTAGTAGTATTTTAATTTAGTAACCTAGTAGACGATTTTCACAAATTGTGGTCATATATATATATTATGAGTCCTTGATATTAAATAATGTTTTATTGGTAATTTAGTAAATAATTTCTTTAACAAATATGTTGGATTTTGGGATTTATTTAGATTATATATATATATATATATATATATATATATATATATATATATATATATATATATATATATATATATATATATATATATATATATATATATATATATATATATATATATATATATATATATATATATATATATATATATTTTAATATATATATATATATATATATATATATATATAAGTATATTTATAGTGTATGAATATTAGGCTTATATATATATAAAAATAATTATATTTGATTTGTATACATTTTAGTATATAAAAGTAAGAATTATATATTGTAAATATTGATTTTACTTAGAATATTTCATTGTTGGTACTTGTATTTATGGCTTAAGTAAATATATCTACTTAAAATGGTATTGATGGTATAATATATATATATATATATATATATATATATATATATATATATATATATATATATATATATACATATATATATATTATACCATCAATACCATTTTATATATACATATATATATATATATATATATATATATATATATATATATATATATATATATATATATATATATATATATATAAAATATATATATATATATATATATATATATATATATATATATATACATATATGTCTAATATAAAATTCTTCCCCATGGTTTGGTGTCTCCTGCCCCTCGCCCTCCCCGTCTCCTTCCCATGTCCCTCCTTCGCCCTACCCGTCGGAACCTCCTAATAGGCCGGCGGCCCCCAGGTTCCCTCTCGCCCCCCCTCTTCCCCCGGCATGTTCCCTATCCCCCACCCCATGCCTGCTGCCTCTCCCAAGGTAGTCCCCCTCTTCTCTCCGCCTGTTCTCTCCCACCCATCCCCGGCCAGCTGCCTACACATCCCACCGTCTCCCTTCCCGACCGAAACTGCATCATCATCACTCTTTCCACCTTTGTGGTCACCCCCGGCCTACGCCCATCCAGTCCTGCTGCCTCGGGTGCCCCGGCGCCCCTTCCCTCCCGAGCAGGGGTGACCCCCAACTTCGTCCCTGGTATGCGGCGCCCGCCGGCTCTCTGACCGACCCCTCTTGGACCGGTCTCCCCTGGCATCGAACCTCCAGCAGTCTCCGCTCCCCTTTCCCGTCTATTCCCCTCTCTCCCAATTTTCGAACGGCCCGTCGCTTCCATCGGGCGGGGAGCCCACCTGCAGTGCAGGTCTCGGGCCCCCCGCTGTCAGACCCCTCGTGGACGCTGCTTTCGGCGCCCAATATGAGGCGGTCCTTCCTTTTTACGCGTACGCAGCCACGCGTAATCGAGCGTTCCCTGCTACGCGTAACCCCGGTTTCACCCATGTTTCTCCCAGCGGGCCCCACCTGGAGCCGAGTACGGGAAGCTTAGATGGAGCGTATACCAGCCTCCAAGCTGCCAGCGGTTTGGAGTTTTCCTCCAACCCCTTTTTCGCGTACACTGGTGGGTCCCTCCATCCCACCCAGTGCTACGCCTCCCCTTACACCACATCCCCCTATTACGCGGATCCCTATCTCCTCTACTCTACGCCCCTACTGTTCCCTTTCCGTCCCTCTACGCAGTACGCCCACTTCCTCTATTCTACCCCCCACGACCTTATTTACCCCCTTTCTCATTCGCAGGTCCCCCTCTGGTCTCCTCCTGTCCCTCCCCAGCCCCCACCCCCTTGTATCCCTTCAGCACGACCCCCGTCACCTTCGTCCACCCCTCCTTCCTGTTCCCTCCCCAGTTGACCCCCCAGAGATTCCCAACGAGATTGTCGCGTCCTCTGCTCAGCCGCCCCCCGCCTCCTCTCAGCCCGTGGATCTCGCCTCCGATCCCCTGGCCGGCCGCGCCATTCTCGGGGCACCCTCCGGGGACCCCAGGGGCGTTCATCCCTCTCCCTCCCAGGCAGCGGATGGCGTGCAGGAGGCACTACCTCCTTACGAGGGCGCGGTAGCCGCCCCGCCTCCCATTGTCTTCGCGGCAGATGCTCCTCCTTCCTCCTGCTAGCAGGTTACCTCCGGCCGACCTCGCGACCCTGCCTCCCAGCTCAGGCTGTAACCCAACCCTGGTAGCACCTCCGTCAGCCCGAGGAGGACCCCAGGACTCTCCTTCGCCCGGCGCTGCGCAGCCTTCCTACGCCGCCATGCTTCGCCCGGACTTAGCGCCCTCGAAAGGCCTTCGTCTCCCCGACATCCTTCTCCCAGACATTGAGTACCCTCAGAACTCCCTAGGTCCTTTGGTCCCCTTCTCCGAACTGGTATTATCCTCCATGTCATCGTCATTCCCCCACACTTTTATCCTCAAATTTTCTTTCGATTGCCCCAAGCTCTCCAGGGTGCAGGAGGTGATAGCCACTTGGAGACTCTACACCTCTCCTCCGACTGCGACCACAGGACAGTGTGGTCCAAGGGCACATGCAGGATCGATTCCTACCAAATGAAGATCATCAAATGGTCTCCAGGCTTTAACACCAAAGTTGACTCTGCGAAGGTCGTCGCCTGGGTGACCCTGCCCAACTTACCTCTCATATGCTTTGTTCCAGCGGCACTCAGGCGTACTGCCAATTCCTTCGGGACATATGTAGCAACGGCGTCTGAGACCATCAACCTCACTAAGGCCCACTACGCTAAAATCTGCGTGGAAATCGATCTCACCTCGAAAACACCAAATTTTATTTCCATCGAGCTGGGCAACCAGACCCATACCCAATAAATCCTCTACGACAACCATATTATGTTCTGCAACTACTGTCATTTAAGAGGTCACCTACTAAAGCACTGCCATCGTCTTCACCCAAAACTCAAGAAGAAGTTCACCCGGAAAGACAACGAGCAAACAGAGGGAAGGACTCCTAAGCCACCTCTCCTACCTCTTCCGAACTCGTACACCAGATTTGATTCCAGCGACAAAAAATTGGACCAGAACGAACCCCCTAGCAAAGCCTCGATCCCCTTCATCACCCAATATATCGCTTTAACCAACCAATTCGATATTCTAGAGTCGGACGACATGGAAGCATCATCAGAGAATGCATGCCCATCATCTGTTTCAGCCCTCTCCGCGACCGTACCTAATCCCCCAACCTTGGTAGGTGAAGAAGCGATTATCGAGACTAGCAAGGCAGAGCAACAACACACCAATGAGGACCTTATAGAAGAATCCCTTGTTATTCTTCCCAGCGATGCTGATTAATCACCATCCAGCGATAACCAGATTGAAGAAACCCTAGCAATCCTCGGGCCAGACCAAGCCAGGAGAGGACTACAGATCCAAGCCGCCGACTTCCCTCTCCAGCAAGCTATTCTTCTGATTGGGAGCGCTAACGACTCTCTAGCCATCCCCTCCGAAGAACCCACCGTGGACTCAGCCGAGGAATGGATAGACCCCCCCTCAGTTCTATCGCAGTAAGCCATAAGCGACTCTCCCACACCGGCCGGGGCGGAAGCGTCCACATCGTGCAGTAAACTAGCCAAATCAGGAACTGCCGAAACAACAATCATCCAAACTAGATCCGCCGCCAAGCGGAACGAAAAACCCTCCCATAACCCCATTAATGCTTAACATCCTATCCTGGTACGTCCGCGGTCTGGCAAACAAACCAACATTAAGGAGAATTTCCAGCCTCCAAAAAATCCACAAAATCGATATCCTTATTATTACAGAACCTAAAATCCCCCCAAAAGATTGAAATCTATACAGTTGCAGATGGGTCTTCCCACGGCAATAGCAGGAAGACACGATATTTGGATCCTCTGTACGAAGGACGTCAACTTAGGAGTCATTCAGGACTCCTGTCAAGCACTCTCCTGCTGGATAGAACACCCCAAACTTCCAGAGTGCGCCATCCTCTCAGCGATTCACGGCAGCTGTGACATTATTGAGCATAAACATCTCTGGAATGATCTTCTTGACATCCATCGCCACAACACCGACTCCCCCTAGCTTTGCATTGGGGACTTTAATGCGATCACCTGCAGAGAAGAGAAAATCGGAGGTCGCCCCCCATATCAGCAATGCAAGACTTCAACAACTTCATATATAATGCTCATCTTGCCCATCTCCAATTCAACGACAATGCGTTCACCTGGTGCAACATACAGGAAGGGGAGCGGCGTCAATATTCCCGACTGGACAGAGCCTTCACGAACGTGCTCTAGCACGGTATGGGGATTAATACAAAATTGTCCCACCTCAACTCCTCCGAATTGGACCATGCCCCGTACTGGTTGAAGTTAAAAACAATTCCAATCCATCCAAAAAGAACTTCCAATTCTTCGACTTCTGGACCGACCATCCCTAATTTTTGGGCATCGTAGCGGAAGCTTGGAACCGTGACGCCTATCCCAACCCCTCATTCGGGTGAGCAACAAGCTCAACGCAACGAGGAAAGCTCTAGCTAATTGGAGCAAAAGTGCCTACAGGGACATTTTTCAAGCCGTTAGAATTGCCGAGGACGATGTTACCTGTGCCGAAGCCTTATTCGCTGCGGATCGATCTCCCGCGGCCAGGAAAGCACTGAACCTCACTAAAGCTACGCTCAAATTCAGGCTCAAAGTGGATACTGACTTCTGGAGGCAGAAAGCGAGGTTGAAATGGGACAGCGAGGGGGACAAAAACTTGAAATATTTCTATGCCTGCGTCAACGGCCGCAGACACAAACTAGCTATTCACCATATCGTTGACGAGAACGGGAACATCATCTCAGACAATAAGAACATCCAGGCGGCCGTTGCGGATTTCTACTCCAAATTATTCTCCAAAGAGATGGTTCACAAAGATAGACCCTTCCTGGACCAAATCCCCACTCTCATTAAAGACACCGATAATGCCCACTTGGAGCGTCCCCTGACTGAACAAGAAGTGAGAGAAGCGGTGTGGGCCCTGAACGAGCACAGTGCCCCCGGCCCGGACGACTTCTCGGATGTATTTTTTGCACCTGCTGGGATATTATCAAACAGGACATCACCGATGTGGCCATAGCATTCCTAGAGGGAGCGACCTACCCCAAAGCTTTCTCCAGTGCCAAGCTGATCCTTATCCCGAAGAAAGATAATCCAGAATCCTTCCGCGACTTTTGCCCCATCAGTCTCTGTACTTTCACCAACAAAATAATCTCCAAGATCATTGCCACCAGAATGGCAGACACGCTCCCCAAAATCATCTCCGAGGAACAAAGCGGCTTTGTTTGAGGGAGGAACATCCAAGACAACATTATGCTGGCTCAAGAGTTAATCACCTGCATGAAGTTTCCAGCAAGAGGGGGCAACATCGCCGTCAAAATCGACATGGAGAAAGCTTACGACAGACTGGATTGGCAATTTATGATTTGGGTCTTCAGGACATTCGAATTTTCGAAAAAATGGACCAACATTGTATGGAGATCCGTTAGTAACTCATGGTCCTCCACCGTTATCAATGGCCAATCCGAGGGGTTCTTCAAAGCCAGTCATGGAGTGAGACAAGGCGACCCTTTATCTTCGACTGTCTTCATCATTGCAGCCGATGCCCTGAGCAGAAACCTCAACAACATGTACTACCAGAATAAGTCGTTTTAGCGACGCCTAAAGACGTCGCTAAGACAACAATTTTTGTCGCTAAAAATATTTAGCGAAGAAATTACCAACGTTTGGGACTGGTCGCCGAAATGTAAGTCGCTGATCTTCTAAACGTCACCAAACGTCGCAATTACCGACGTTCGCCGACGTATTTATACGTCGGTATAATGCCGACGTCTACCGTCGTGTCGTCGCACTTTGCGACGTAATATTACATGTCGCTATGAGTCGGTAAATTTACCGACGAATTACCGTCGGGTCGTCGGTGATTTAGTGACATGTACAAAGTCGCAAAGCGTCGGTAAATCCTGGGAATTCCTGGAGATAATTACCGACGTGCACCGACGTTTACCGACGTCCTCCGACATATATTGACGTCGCTAAACGTCGCTAGCCTGGATAATATTAATTATCTACCGACGTTTACCGACGCAAAATTACGTCGGAGGATGTCGGTAAATGTCGGTAAACGTCGCTAAATCTGCAAAAAAAAAAAATACAGAATGTCCATTTCTTCCTGCAGTTTAAAAAGCCCATTTCTCAATGTAGAATAGGATCCAAACAATCACATAATGTCCATTTCTCACTGTACACAGGTTTCAGTCCCTATAACCAAGTCTACAACAATCACACAATGTCCAGTTCTCAGAATGGCTCAGAACACAACCCAAAATTCACACAATGTCCAAGTCTACAATAATCATTCTAGCAATGTCCAAATCTGTATCGTAAGACAAACTAAACATAATCAGTTCTATTTTACATGCTTAATTGCCAAGTATGGGAACGAATGGCTCAGAACACAACCCAAAATTCATTCTAGCATACATTAGTGTGAATCATCTATGTTCTATACATATGGTGTAGTATATGTTCTTATCGTATCTAGTATCTGAAGGATATAACAGAATCAAGATGAACTCACATAATGTAATACTAAGACATCATCTACTACTATATAAGATATAGTGATAGGTTGTCGTACCATCATTGCCGAGGGATGAGGGTCGGAGGACAGTCAACTTTATCTACGGATACATAGTTTCTGCCTCGCCAGTCGAATGGCTTAATTGCCAAGTATGGGAACGAATGGCTCAGAACACAACCCAAAATTCATTCTAGCATACATTAGTGTGAATCATCTATGTTCTGTACATATGGTGTAGTATATGTTCTTATCGTATCTAGTATCTGAAGGATATAACAGAATCAAGATGAACTCACATAATGTAATACTAAGACATCATCATACTACTATATAAGATATAGTGATAGGTTGTCGTATCATCATTGCCGAGGGATGAGAGTCGGAGGATAGTCAACTTTATCTACGGATACATAGTTTCTGCCTCGCCAGTCGAATGGCTTAATTGCCAAGTATGGGAATGAATGGCTCAGAACACAACCCAAAATTCATTCTAGCATACATTAGTGTGAATTATCTATGTTCTGTATATATGGTGTAGTATATGTTCTTATCGTATCTAGTATCTGAAGAATGTAACAGAATCAAGATGAACTCACATAATGTAATACTAAGACATCATCTACTACTATATAAGATATAATGATAGGTTGTCGTATCATCATTGCCGAGGGATGAGGGTCGGAGGACAGTCAACTTTATCTACGGCTACATAGTTTCTGCCTCGCCAGTCGAATGGCTGCAGGGACTATGTCCTGATCACCATGTCGTACCGTAAATTAATGCAAATGGAGCTGGAGCCGAAATAAAGAAACCAAAATATGATATCCACCTCAAGTGTAGAGTCGGGGGAGAAGATCTTTTCCACCCTCTCCCTCTCTCACGCTATCAACGTCACAACTTTTCCACCTCAAGTTCTGATCAAGCATTTTCCTTCTTCTCTCCTCCACCATGGCTCTGAACCTATCTGCTCCTCCCTACTTCCCTTTTTCTTATTTGACTCTCTCAGCCACATATGATATCCAGCTCAAGTGTAGAGTCGGGGGAGAAGAAGTGGACAGGAAGATGAGGGGGAAGCAGCACAGCCGGCGGCATGACCCGGAGGAAGTACAGAGGTTTTCTTCAACATACGTAGGAGAACTATAAGGATATATCTTTTCACAACATATCACCTTGTCAAAGACCCTTAATATGACAACCATGTTACCGCGGTGTCGGAAGACTAACATGTCATAATTTTATAAGCCGTGTGTTTTGACATAATCCTCCAACCGGATTTCTGTTCTATGTAATAATACAAGATTACGACATATGAGGAAAGAGTTTGGAGGATTATGTCAAAACACACGGCTTAGAAAATTATGACATGTTAGTCTTCCGACACCGCGGTAACATGGTTGTCACATTAAGGATCTTTGACAAGATGACATATTGTGAAAAGATATATCCTTATAGTTCTCCTACGTATGTTGAAGAAAACCTCTGTACTTCCTCCGGGTCATGCCGCCGGCTGTGCTGCTTCCCCCTCCTCTTCCTGTCCACTTCTTCTCTCCCGACTCTACACTTAAGCTGGATATCATATGTGCCTGAGAGAGTCAAATAAGAAGAATGGAAGTAGGGAGGAGCAGATGGGTCCATAGCCATGGTGGAGGAGAGGAGAAGGCAAAACTGAATCAGTATTGTCTTCCGGATCGTCCTCATCAAGGCATAACGGGCTGCTCAGCGTGCCCAGCTTCTTCAACTTCTCGTTGGCTGCAGAGTCGAAATAGGAACGGGTCCTCTTTGCCGGCCTGGAGCTCTGACTCGTACTGGTCGCCTTGCTACCGGTTTCCTCTCCTCCTCTGACGTGGGTCATAAGAAAAGAAATTTTGTACCTCTTCTTCACATAAACATTATTGCCGCCTTGTACTCGAGCCTCATCGTCTGTGATGCTATCCAACTTCTCGGAGTCATCGGAGAAGGAGTCGAATGAGTCGGCGGTGATAGCAAATGATTGCAAGACAGGGAGCGAAAAGACAGGCGAAGAAGAGGACGATACGAGTCGAACGGGAGATTCGAGTGACAATGTAGGCACCGAGAAGTCGGATAGCGTCACAGACGAGGAGGCTCGAGTACAAGGCGGCAATGATGTTTATGTGAAGAAGTGGTACGAAATTTCTTTTCTTATGACCCGCGTCAGAGGAGGAGAGGAAACCGGTAGCGCGGCGACGAATGCGAGTCAGAGCTCCGGGCCGGCAAAGAGGACCCGTTCCCATTTTGACTCTGCAGCCAGCGAGAAGTTGAAGAAGCTGGGCACGCTGAGCAGCCCGTTATGCCTTGATGAGGACGATCCGAAAGACATTGCTGATTCAGTTTTGCCTTCCTTGGATGGTATTGATTCTGTAGATCCGTGTATAAAAGAGGAAGAGATTGGGAGTAGAGTGGACCCGGAGGGAAATGAGAGATTGGAAGCTGGGTCAATATCCAAGAAGCGAAAGAGAGTCGAGGATTCTGATAGGTTGTCGTATCATCATTGTCGAAGGATGAGGGTCGGAGGACAGTCAACTTTATCTACGGCTACATAGTTTCTGCCTCGCCAGTCGAATGGCTGCAGGGACTATGTCCTGATCACCATGTCGTACCGTAGATTAATGCCAATGGAGCTGGAGCCAAAATACAGAAACCAAAATACAAAATACAAAATACAAAATACAAAATACAAAATACAGAAACCAAAATACAAAATACAGAAACCAAAATACAAAATACAGAAACCAAAATACAAAATACAGAAACCAAAATACAAAATATAGAATCCAAAATAGGACCCTCTGTGAGAACGGATGGCTCAGAACACAACCCAACCGGAGAGGATACTCTGAGAGATCCATCTGAGAGGGACGTATACTCTGAGAGATCACCTTTACAAGAATGATATCAGTAGTGGGATTGAGTGCTGGAGGAGATATTATCAGAGTATACGTCCTACTCAGATGGGTCTCTCACCGTTACTATTTTTTCCTGACAGCATGGTGGATGTGCTCCGTCTACAGATTCTTGCTCCGACCCAAAACTTTGTCCCGGAGCTCAAGTGGACATCCTTGGTGTAGAGCTCGAGTGAGAGGTTCCTGACAGCATGGTGGTCTCCTTTGTCAAAGTATCCGTGCTCGTCCCACAATCAATATGGGATGAGCACGGATACTTTGACAAAGGAAACTACCATGCTGTCAGGAACCTCTCACTCGAACTCTACACCAAAGATGTCCACTTGATCTCCGGGACAAAGTTTTGGCTCGGAGCAAGAATCTGTTGAGGGAGCACATCCACCATGCTGTCAGAAAAAAATATTAACGGTGAGAGACCCATCTGAGTAGGACGTATACTCTGATAATATCTCCTCCAACACTCAATCCCACTACTGATATAATTCTTATAAAGGTGATCTCTCAGAGTATACGTCCCTCTCAGATGGATCTCTGAGAGTATCCTCTCCGGTTGGTTGTCGTATCATCATTGCCGAGGGATGAGGGTCGGAGGACAGTCGACTTTATCTACGGATACATAGTTTCTGCCTCGCCAGTCGAATGGCTGCAGGGACTATGTCCTGATCACCATGTCGTAGTCCAATATAATCTAAAGATTGACACAGTTCTAATTCATATATGTAGTCCAATATAAATAGTCTAATACAAAAACAACCCAATACAAATAGTCCAATACAAATAAGTACTAATAGCTAATGAGAACCACGCTGCTCACGCAAACGCTCAGTGATACGTTCACGCAACCACCTCGAAAAAGCAAGATTTTTTGCGCGAGGAGAGATGTCATCCCTTGCAAGGACTGCATAAAGAGAACTCTCGGTCTCACTAGCTACCGGTGCTGGATGAATAGAACTCCCGGTCTCACTAGCAACCGGTGCCACTTCCTCCTCAACTGTAGGAGGAGCCACCTCAGCATTCACTGTTTTCTTCAAACGATGTGCCACTCCTCGGGTCATGGGTGCCATCTGGTATGATCGATAGTCACAAATAATATAATTGTAACATAAGCAAGCTAACTAAAGGAACCATCATATAATTTGAGTACATTTTCGAAAGCCGATAAAGTATGAAAAATTCAATTTTTTCCCAAGTGTGAGAACGGATGGCTCAGAACACAACCCAAGATTCATTCAAGCATACATTAGTGTGAATCATCTATATTCTGTACATATGGTGTAGTATATGTTCTTATCGTATCTAGTATCTGAAGAATGTAACAGAATCAAGATGAACTCACATAATGTAATACTAAGACATCATCTACTACTATATAAGATATAGTGATAGGTTGTCGTATCATCATTGCCGAGGGATGAGGGTCGGAGGACAGTCAACTTTATATACGGCTACATAGTTTCTGCCTCGCCAGTCGAATGGCTGCAGGGACTATGTCCTTGAGACAGTGAACATATACACCAAGAATCCAAACCCCATATTAACATTTACTAATCCAAATGGATGCAGGGACTATGTCCTTGCCTCTTCGGTTGGTTGTCGTATCATCATTGCCGAGGGATGAGGGTCGGATGACGGTCAACTTTATCTACGACTACATAGTTTCTGCCTCGCCAGTCGAATGGCTGCAGAGACTATAATAAGACACAATTCACCAAAGAGAACCATATTGTAGAACTCACACTTTAAGACAATAGATGAAGGAAGACTTGTATGGAGGATCGATAGGGTTGAGCGATGTCATTTTATTCTACAAAGAGAACCATACTGTAGAACTCATACTGTAGAACTCACACTTTAACACAATTCTACAAAGAGTTGTCATAGGGTGTTGAGCGATGTCATTTTATTCTTTTCTTCTTCTTCTTCTTGGGATTTTTGAGTATTGGATCTTGAGAGACATATATAGCTAGAACTTACGAAGAATGGAGTACCATACTTCAACAAATAGACGTTGACTAATTGGTTCATATACTTGTTGTCTAAAATAAGTGTAGGAATGTTGCAAGGTGAAACAATGTATCAAACACTATATCGAAACCCAAACCCAATATACAAATCCAAATTAATACGAAAATACACAAGTGTATGTAGGGGATTAAGTGTACAGAGATGAAATACATATATATGCAAGCTTGGGGGTGTCCACGTGTCCAACAAATGGACACAAAGTGTCCAAAATCTTACGAACACACTGTATCAGTGAACACATGGTCGTAATGTGTCTCCGTGTCCATTTTGGACACGAAAAACACCTCAATTAGGGTTAGGGTTTACCTTCAGTCTCCTCGCGGTGGTGGTGGAGGAGGAGGAGGACAAGTTCGATGGTGGAGGAGGAGGGGATTAAGTGTACAAAGGTGAAATACATATATATGCAAGCTTGGGGGTGTCCACGTATCCAACAAATGGACACAAAGTGTCCAAAACCTCACGAACACACTGTATCAGTGAACACATGGTCGTAATGTGTCTCTGTATCCATTTTGGACACGGAAAACACCTCAATTAGGGTTAGGGTTTACCTTCAGTCTCCTCGCAGTGGTGGAGGAGGAGGAGGAGGAGGATCTCGCGGTGGAGAAGGAGAAGGGGCTCGCGGTGGAGGAGGAGGAGGAGAAGAACAGGCTCGCCGGAGGGAGGAGAAGGAGCTCACGGTGGAGGAGGAGGATGAGCGGTGCCGGAGGGAAGGGGGTGGCTGTCGTCGAGGTCGGGGAAGAGGGGCGGGAACAAAAAATTTGGGGAGAGGGAGAAATGAAAAGTCGAACCGAGGAAACCCTTTTTATCAGAAATTACCGACGTCCGCAAATACGTCGCAAGCGTCGATAATCGTTTAATATTCGGCAACTTAATAATCGTTGCGACGCTAAAAGTCGCTGAACTAATAAAACTAGCGACATTTTCCGACAAATCAACGACGTTGGTTTTTATTACACTAAATGTAATCGCAATATGTCGCTGTTTGTTGCAACCAGCGACGTATTGTGACACATATTTTAGGAGTCGCTAAATCCAAAAATATTAGCGACATTTTAAGTCGGCATCGCTAATTTCGTCGCTGATATGACTTATTTTGGTAGTGATGGTCAACACTCCGAACTTCCAGCACTTTCAGACATCCAGCGGATGCCCTATCATCACCCAACTGGCCTTTGCCGACGATTTACTCATCTTCTCTTCCGGGGACGTCGGAGCGATGGAGGTAGTCTACAACACTCTCCAGAGGTACTCTAGATGCTCTGGACAGAAGATCAATCATTCCAAGAGCGTCATTTACGTCCACCACAGCATCAAAAGAGAGCAAGCCATCAGTCTATCCAACTTAACATCCTTCTCCGTCGCTTACCCGCCATTCAACTATATGGGCTGCCCTATGGTGTACGGCAAATCAAACGCAGGTATCTTTGAGAACATAATCACAAGAATTAGGATCAAACTGGAGGGATGGCATAATGCCACTCTATCCCCGGGCGGCAAGATGATCCTCATCACTCATGTGCTCACCTTCATCCCCATCCATACTCTGGCGGCTTGCTCACCGCCTAAGAAGGTTATCTCTTCGATCGAGCAGATCTTTTACAACTTCTTTTGGGGGCACAACAAAGGTCAAGACAAACACCACTGAGCTAGCTAGGATGCCATGGCTCATCCTGTCGAGGAAGGTGGTCTGGGATTCACCAAACTCACTCACATCGTTAAATATTTCTCGATAAAATTATGGTGGAAGCTCCGCACGAGCAAGAACTTATGGACCAGGTTTATGAAGGCCAGGTACTTCAAACATATTCACCCATCGGTGGCCATATCCAACAGCAGATCCTCAGCGACTTGGCGTCGGATCCTTATCGGCCGCGACCTCGCCGAGCCAACGATGAGACTCTATTTGGGTGGCGGCGAGTCGGATCCATTCATGGAGAGATGGATTGGGGACAGCTTGATCCTGAGCCTTATAGCGAACCCCAGGAACAGTACGATCAGAGACTTGTGGAACCCCACCACAAACGACTGGAATTGGGACAAGATCCGTGATTGGTCCGGCAACGAAACGGTGGACAGCATCCGCCTGTATGGACTTTTGCTCAGGCGTGATGCCGACGAGCTGGGGTGGTCGCTTGAGGCTTTAGGGACCTTTTCGGTGAGGTCGGCGAGAACAGCTATTCGCGGGAGAGGGCAGCCGCTTCCCACCGTCGCTCACTATTGGCATTCCTGCATCCCTAAGAAGTAGTCCTTTCTCATATGGAGAATCATTAGGAAGAAACTGCCCACTGACGATATCCTTAACTCCATCGTGATCAGCTTAGCGTCAGCTTGCAACTGCTGTGCCGATCGACAAACAGAGACTATTAACCATATCTTCTGGGATGAGAGCCTGCCAGGCATGATTTGGAGGACCCTTAAACAGTAATACAATATAACTCCAGGCAGGGGATGCTTCCACGATCTAGCAGATAATTGGGGTTCGGCCTCCCACGGATACCAGATCGTAGCAACGACCGCTACGTGGGCGATTTGGAAGAATCGCAACAAAGCGAGATACGAGGGTCACCAATACTCAGCTGACCAGCTTATTAAGGAAGTCTACCGACAATGTCGGAAAAGGAGTACCCTGTGCTCCCACAGCTCGCAAGCATTCTGGGCCACGATCCCACCCTAGCTTTGGGGGGTCGTGTGTCATTCCCCTTCTTTGTTCCTTTTTGGTGGTATACTTGTATAGGCTTCCTTTTTGTGCCTTATACACGCGGCCTGGCCTCGGCCTCGGCTTTTTTGAGCCTGCTTCGGTATTTTGAGCAGTGATTAATAAAATGACATGTTTCTTAAATATATATATATATATAGAGAGAGAGAGAGAGAGACTAAAGCAATAAAACTCAAGGCCCAGCCCAACACAGCAGGTTTTCTTTTCCACCCCCGTACAGTAGCAATCCCACACCCTAGACCCGAGCCTCCATCTTCCCACGAGGCCGAACCCGAGAAGAAATCCACGTGTATATATATACATACCGAGAGAGAGAAAATCGAAAACTTTAAACCTAGCCGCGGCATCCCCCAGCACCTGGGCGAACCCTCCCTTGCCTCCGCGTGCCGCCACTGGCCGGCGACAGAACCCTCGCACGTGCGCAGGGCCGGACTGAACAGAAGCGACAACAGCAATGGGCTGCGGGAGGTCAACCTCACATCGATCGTTCTCAACGATCCCTCGATTGTTTCACAGACCGCTTTTTCTGATACTATCCCCACATGTACGTCTTTTTACCCCATCAATTAGTATTACTTAAAATAAATTAAAACCATGTGAGAAATCGATGCAAATATCGACAAAAATTTGTTTCATAGACAGTAAACAGGTCGGTCAAACACCCATTTTGGAAGGTCAAAATTGGCCGATCCAGTTAGAAAATCCAAGTTTTAATTGAACAATCTTGAAGACAATATATAGGGGTTCATAACCCATTTCATAGTTTCAAATTTCATTAATTCTATACAGATTAATCAGACCCTAAAAATCGAGAAAAACCTGTTTAGAAAATAGGGAATTTCAATAAAAACCTTCGATACGACGTGCGTCCCGTCAATCCGGACGACGTGGTCGCGAACCGAAAGCATCGAAAGGTGCATAATGGCTTCGTAGACGTGTGAGCTTTGACGGAATTCAAATTGGTTGCGCATGCACAACGAATTTGATGCATATCCGTCGAAATTCACGATATCGACCACTTTGCACAAACTTCAATTACTTTGTGCACGCTCGTCAGACCGAAACAAAACTTATGCCAACAGAACCGTATCATTTTTCTGGTCCTGTATACCAAGTTTGGTCCGATTCTGAGACAGTTGACCGGATCGCCGTTTTGTGGGCCCCACGATCTGACTCGAAAGGCAATTTTGTGCACGGCCTGCCGGAATTCAACTTTGGACATACGGTTGGGTTCGTATCGAAAAATTAGACCTGTTGACATATAGTTTGACGACTTTAGAGACTATAGACTTTGGCACACTTTTCGGTGCAAAGTGGATCCAATGGCGGATACCATTTTGACCCAAAATTATCGTTTTGCCCCTGTGTCCAGAATTGGACTTAAGGACAAGCAATTCTAGCTAATATGACTATTCTGAAAACGTTGGTAATGTTTATTTCAGCATCTGGAGACTTTTGTATGTGTTGACTGTTGTGGCTCACTGAGTGGTATAGTATTATCGGTTTCACCAGTACAGGACCTCAGACGAGTACATCTCTGATAGTTTTCGTATTTGATTATCTCTATACTTCCTGTATTTAATAATATTTTGCATTAATATCACGTTGATTCTTGACACGCTTGTCACACGAGATAGTAGTTATGGATTCTTGCATGTTATTCGTGACCAATATATTTTCGTATTCGTGACCTGTTTGAATCCATGGGTACTAGCCGGGCGAAGAAGTACATTAGTATACATATAAATATACCCAAAAATATCCTAAAATGTCTATTCTTGCCTAATAGCAGTTGCACAACTCACGTACGGGGTGCCGGATTTACCCCTTAGTCGTTTACATATCGAAAGTCTATTTCAAATTACTTGTTATATATAGTCTTGCTACATTACAGTTTTTTGTCATTGCTTGTCTTGTGTACCATGTCTTCCTGCTTTTACTCGTATAATTTCTACCATGATTTTCTGTTTATCCCTTATCATGTATCTCAGTATTATTACAGATTTATGGATTTCGTCATTTATTGATTCTGTTGTGAGAATGTTCTCGTTCCATTCCTGACTGAAAACCAACATTTTTCAGGTTTAGTCGCGATCACTCTTAGCATTGGAAAGGCATGGGTATGCTGAGGTCAACCTAGATAGTTGAATTAGTTGTCTTTTCTCTATTTGTGAGACATTGTATTTTCTAGCAAATGTGAAGTTGTGAAACCTTGTAATTTGTAAACTCAATTTAATAATGTGAATGAACAATAAATGTATATTTTGTGATTCTGAGCATCTTGGCCGTGACAGCGTTCTACCGCCGACTCTGCGGCGTAGGCTGGCTTGGACACATCTCATATCCGGAAAGCGGATGCGGGTCGTGACACTTTTGCCTTAGGATCAGTTTTAGGACATAGACTCTTAGCCTATTTTGTGTCTCTAGACCATCACGTGCCTGCAACGTCAACTTATCAAGTCGTGCTTGTCTTTCAGCCCATACTCAGAAATCCAACTACACGATAGTACCCAAATTTCCATGTGACCGTGCTACAAGTCCATTGTGATATCGTGATCGTATTATAAACTCTATTGGTGGGTCCATATTAAGGCCATGCCTCGCAACTCAGTATGACTTAACCATATTGCCGCCTCGTGGCCCTTGCTGCTTTAATCACCAACTGACCAAATCAAGACTTGTGAACTTAGTGTCACCTAACCAACTTTACCTTGCGGCGATTCCTGACTTACTCGCAACGACTCAAATCTAACTTGTACAACTCTATGCCAACAACTTAAGACTCGACGCCATATCTCGTGCCGAAGCATGGTATCTACGTTGCAACCAAATCTTAGGCCCAAACATTGTCTTCCAATTCGTACACACATTCAACTCGACACATTCTAAAGGCATACACGCGGATAGCCGTTATTTTACCGACATCTATATGAACTTAGTCACTAGCACCACAAGCTATCTCGGACTTAGCTAGGAATAGGATGGCCTGGTCAAAGCAAGTAGCTGGCCCCAATGACTGTCCACTGAATTCCTTGTTGCCAGCGGCTTAGCTACCCCCGTTTCCTCCTGGGCCGAATACGGTCCTATGGCCCAGGGATGCCGCTTCGAGGAAACTTTTTACCTTGTCGACAAATTGTCCAATGACCATGCAAGACTCGATTCGAACTGACGTCTCACACAGTCATTCTTCTTCTAATGTTACCATCTTTTTAGGACCCAGTTCAAGACTTCTAGTATTTGAGACCGCCTCGACGATCCATGGTTGCGAGCATTCTTCCTTGTTGCCCTATCATTTTACGCAACTCAGTAACGCCTATTTGATAGCCCCTTTTCTAAACTCAATTTTAATCTACCGTGGTTCGTGCCTTAAATACTAAGTCCGTGACATCGTATATTAAGCCAACTTGTGTTCTGTGTGATACTACCGCGTAATTCATACTTTATATGATGGGCCTTGCGGTTGTGAAACCAAGTAATTTGGGTGCCTAGACTTATGCCACAAGTCGTACGATGCAACTTAACCCGTTGGACGAGCAAAGGCTATGCCAAGCCTTGGACGATGGGATCGTACACGCTTTATCAAGCGTTTATGCGTGCGACGCCTATGACTTAGGCAAATTCTTAGATTTGTGGCGAAGACGAACTTTTCCTTCACCCAAGCCACGGGACGAAGGATCGAGTGTCATTTTGAAAGCCCTCGTGCAACACTTCTAAGCCGACCGTGGTACCTTTTTCCATGTTCTAACTTAATTGACCCGACTTGGGATTATTCCCTTCGCTAAGCGGATTCATCTCTTTCATTATCAAACCTACTTGTGTATTTGAAAACTTTTGTTTTATTAGTGCGAAGGCCAAGCTGAGACAAGTTCACCGAAGCCACCCACCTGAACGAGGAGTCGCCTCGACCGAGCGGGCCTTCGAGTAGCCGTTGCATGACTAAGTTCGAACGCCGTTGGTGTTTTGATTCCTTCGTTTGATTGAGAGGGACGGGGCACTACTGTAACGACCCGAACCAGAATACTGGAGAGCGGGGGCATACATAGCCAGCTACGTATATTGAAATGGAATCCACCTCGCTATACGGTCACGGCTGTCTAGATATATGAGGGTTTAACTACAAGCCATCAGTCTCTTATGGTCATGAACAAGCCTATTGTCTCAATCTCATGCAAGGAATAGCAGTTACAAGATGTTAGAGCATCAAATATACAATGGTAAGGCATCCCATACATTACATATTTGGATGATCATGAAGCTAGTCGTACAAAATACGAAGACTAGCAAGAGTTTCAGTCATACATGATCGATCATAGGATTTGTTAATCATGCTACAGCCCGTAGGCAGACAGTAAGTAAAGTACAATACGAGCTAACACGTGCTCGCCGGCTAAACGCCTCAAAAGAATATTTTTACAATAAAGTAGAAGAACAAAAGGGAAACCCACTCGTTGCCTTGGTTGCGCCTGGTGGTCACCATTTGGCTGGAAGGTAGGGAGATCCTCTGGAGCTACTCCGGTATCTGGCCATATAAAACCAGCTGGATCAGATCCCAGAAAGAGCAAGTACCACAAAAGAGGCTTCACTTAAGAACTAAAACCAGCAATTAGCATAAAACATAGTTATATAATAAAAGACTGGAAATACAGAAAATCATGACAATATACGATGAGATAACCATGGAACTATTCAGATAACCGAGTTACAACCCTTAAACCAAACAAGGACCTAGGTTGTAACCCTTCGTATGAACGGAACTTGGTTTCCACCATCTATCGATAAGATAAAACACAAGCAATCAGGTCATGTTACAATCTTGTACAGGATCAGGACAAGGCTAGACTGGGTTAGACTCCATACAATCAATCACGGCCAAGCAATGAGTACGGGTTGATACTTTAACTAGCTAGGGTTATCACAGGCCTAGTTACTAGCAAGATTCAATGAGATATTCCAACAGCCACAAGCCCTGCAGACCATCCAGGTTATCCAGGCCAAATATCCGTTCATGAAGGGTGCAATAAATGACAGTGTGTTGGAAATGTGCCCTACTCGTCGGCAGGCTACAAGTCCACTTACACGCCCAGATAACAGGATTGTCTGTTGTTGAAAAATTTCTTCATGACTACTGGATTATTCTAGTTATTATCCTTAGGCAATTTTAGTAGGTACCCCTGACCGTGGTACTCAGGGTTCCCTGCCCTAGACATGATGCAAGACAATACTGTTCACTTTTACAAACATAATCATCCACGGTGTCCAGGCCATTCATTCTTGTCATGTCATGCTAGCCGTCGTAACAGCATTCAATAGTTCCTATCAGGCTTGCTTGTCATGTCTTATTATGTCATGTCATATCAATTCACTTGTTATACCGTGCCATGTACAATTATCAGTCCAGTCATGTCAATCAAATCATGATTATTAAGTTCATAAAAAGTGCAAGGACATAAAGACAATCGGGTACGCAAAAAGGGAGCTCAAGACTCTACGCTAGTGAATCTCTACGCTAGGCCAAGAGGCCCCAAGCGTAAAAGTAGCTTTACACGAGCAAGACACGGAGTTAGATAGCTCTACGCGAGCAAGGTTATGTGTGAGCAAGACTCTATGCTCGTAAATCTCTACGCTAGGCTAAGGGGCCCCAAGCGTAAAAATGGCTTTACGCGAGCAAGACCTAAGGATAGGCAGCTCTACGCGAGCAAGTGTGCATGCAAGCAGGATTCTACGTGAGCAAGCACTCTATGCGAGCAAACGCTCTATGCAGGCAAACGTTCTACACGAGCGGAGCTCTACGCAGGTAGGCACTCCACCCAAGCGGAGTAGTCCCTGCGTAGAGTTCGAATGAACTCGACGTAGAAGCGATTACGCTGGCACGCAAATGCGTTTGCGTAAAGGGTAAATAATACACGGGCACGTAAAACGTATGCATAAAAAGGGAGGGATAAATGACACGCTGGCACATAAAACGTGGGCGTAAAACTAAAAGCTACGCTAGCACGTAAAACGTGTGCGTAGAACTTCATCTTCTCCCCAAGGCCGGTACAAGAAGGCGTAAAAGCTCAAGAGCTCAAGAAAATCCCATCTCCGTCAAGACTCGATGAAATCCAACCATTCCAAAACCAAATTCGCGTAACATCAGAATGCCTTCTACATAGAACTCTTAGTTTTCGAAAATAAGCCAGTTTAGTAAATCAAAACTATGAAAATGAAAGAATGCTAAAACCTAGATCTACAAAAATCCATGCAACAAAATAGGAAAAGCCAAGTTCTAAAGTAGTTTAAAATCAGGCAAGGAAGCTAAATGATCCATAAAAGCATGGTGTTCTCTTGTGATAGCAAGTTGCACTTGCCTACGGTGGTGCTCGGTAGAGAATTGAAGAAGAAGAGAAGTAGTAATGACTAATGAATAAGGAGAGAGAATGGTTGTTAGGTTAATTAATGAGGGATAGTGGTAGGTAGGGGTTTGCATATCAACCTAAACCGAGCCCAGCCAAGCCGAACCCAACCGAACCCAATGCAGGCCAAGGCCAGGATAAACCACATGAACCAAAAAATGCTAACTAACCCATGCCAATGCAAACCCAAGACTAGCCAGTCAAGACAAGTCGAACCAGGATGATCCTAAAATAAACCAAGGCAAGATTAAACCAGGATTAAGCTAAGCAAGATAAGTCTAATTACGGGTCGGGATTCCGTACACGTATACCAAAATACGTAATACGAACTACGGGCGTTACAACTCTACCCACCTTAAAAGAATTCCGTCCTTAAAATTTAATTAAGAGGCTAGAGAAGCAAGGACAAGCTATATTAATCACAAACAAGTTATAACTAGGCAATCAATCAAGCAATCATTCATGCAAGCAAGAAAGCTGTGGGTATGAGGCATAAGAAAGATATTATACCTCATGAGTCAAACAGGTCGGGATATTGCGATCGAATATCATCCTCACGCTTCCATGTTAACTCACCCAAAGAGTGATGATCCCAAGCAACACGGACTAAACTAATAGTCTTATTCTTGAGTGTCTTCTCTCTCCAGTCCAATATGGATACGGGTCTCTCCTCGTACGAAAGGTTGGTACCAACAACCAATTCCGAATGATCAAAGACATGACTTGGATTCGGGATATACCGTCGCAATTGGGATACATGGAAGATATCATGCACCTCACGCAACGACGGCAGAAGAGCGAGACGATATGACACATCACCTACTCGCTCGAGGATATCGAACGGCCCTATATACCTAGGACTAAGCTTTTCCCGTACGCCAAAATGAATGACGCCACGGTTAGGCGAGATCCTAAGGAATACATGGTCGCCGACAGAAAATTCAAGGGGACGCCGATGAGAATCGGTCCAATGACGCTGGCGATCTTGTGCAACTCGAAGATGATCTCTGACTCTTCTGACCACCTCAACTGTCTGAGTTACCATTTTCAGACCGAGCATCTGCCTTTCTCCAATATCGTCCCATACTAGCGGGGATATGCACTTCCTACCATACAGTGCCTTGAACGGTGCCATATGGATATTGGCTTGGAAACTGTTGTTGTATGAGAACTCCACCAGGTGCAGATGATCCTTCCACGAACCACCAAAGTCGAGTGTACAAGACCTCAATATATCTTTCAAGGTTCGTTTGTTACGCTCTGACTGACCATCTGTCTGCGAATGATAAGCTGAGCTGAACTCGAGGTGAGTTCCCAAACTCTCTTGCAGACTGCACCAAAAGTGCAACATAAATCTTGAATCTCTGTCCGAGGTGATACTGACTTGAACACCGTAAAATCTGATAATCTGCTTGAGGTACATCTCTGCTAGCTGAGCCATCGACTGACCAACTCTGAATGGGATAAAGTGAACCACCTTCGTGAGTCTGTCGACTATAACCCAGATAGCATCTCTCTCATCTGGGGACCTAGGTAATCCAGTTACAAAATCCACGGTTATATGCTCCCACTTCCATTCTGGAATAGGCAAGGGCTGAAGAAGTCCAGCTGGCCTCTGATGTTCAGCTTTAACTTGTTGGCAGACCAAACACCGAGAGACAAACCGAGCTATCTCCCTCTTTATGCCATTCTACCAAAAGTGTTGACGGATATCACGGTACATCTTCGTACCACCGGGATGAATGGAATACTGAGAACTGTGAGCTTCTGCCATGACCTCCTGCCTGATATCTCTACTGGATACACAAAGATGCTTCCCATGTCGAAGTGTACCGTCCTCATGGATACATAACTCTGGTCTTCGTCCTGCTACACATTCTGTCCTAAGCCGCTGAAGCTTAGAATCTGATGACTGAGCTAACTTAATCCGCTCAACTATACTAGATTAAACTTGTATACTGGCCATCAATGCCACACTAGTAGGAAGGACAACTTCTATTCCCATCTTCTGAAGATCTGCCAATAACTTTGGTTGTGCTGTTAGAAAATAAACTCCGGCTCTCCTGCTCAACGCATCTGCTACAACGTTAGCCTTCCCAGGATGATACTGCAGGTTGACATCATAATCCACAAGTAGCTCTAGCCACCTTCTCTGACGCATGTTAAGATCCTTCTGGGTGAATACATACTTCAGGCTCTTGTGGTCGGTGAATATCTCCACCCTATCTCTATACAAGTAGTGTCTCCAAAGCTTAAGTGCAAACACTACTGCTGCCAGTTCCAAGTCATGGGTTGGGTAATTCCTCTCATGATCACGAAGCTGACGTGATACATAAGCAATTACCTTCCTATACTGCATCAAAACACATCCTAAACCTCTGCCTGAAGCATCACAATATACTAAAAATCTTCCGGTCCCATCTGGAAGCGTGAGAATGGGTGCCGTCATCAAGCCTTACTTTAACTTCTCAAAAGAATCCTGATATTCTGCTGTCCAGGCAAACTGTGCATCCTTGCGGGTCAACTGGGTCATAGGTGCTGAAAACCGAGCAAAATCTGAAACAAATCGCCGGTAGTAGCTGGCCAATCCAAGGAAGCTGCGAACTTCTGCCACTGTGCTGGGTACTGGCCATGTCTCAATAGCCACTATCTTCTGGGGATCCACCTCAACCCCACCTCTGGTAATAATATGACCCAAGTACGAAATACGATCGAGCAAGAACTTACATTTATTGAATTTTGTGTACAACTGGTGCTCTCGGAGAATCTGGAGGACAATTCTGAGATGCTACTCATGCTCCGCTTCACTCTTGCTGTAGACCAGGATATCATCTATAAACACAATCACGAACTGATCCAAGTATGGCATGAAAATGCGATTCATGAGGTCCATGAATACAGCCGGCGCATTGGTTGCTCCAAATGCCATAACTAGGAACTTCCAATGCCTATATCTAGATCTAAAAGCTGTCTTCGGGATGTCCTGCTCTCTGACTCTGATCTGATGGTATCCTGACCGTAAATCAATCTTTAAGAATACTGCTGCCCCCTTGAGTTGATCAAACAAGTCATCTATCCTCGGGAGAGGGTATCTGTTCTTGATTGTCACTGAGTTCAAGGTACGATAATCTACACATAATCTGGACGTACCATCCTTCTTTTTCACAAGAAGCATCGGGGCTCCCCAAGGCGATCCACTTGCACGAATGAATCCCTTGGTTCTGAGTTCTTCAATCATCTTGTACAATATCTCCAACTCTGACGGTGCCATTCTGTAGACTCTCTCCGACACTGGGGTTGTCCCTGGGATCAAGTCGATAGTAAACTCGATCTCTCGCTCTGGCGGTATTCCTGGAAGCTCCTCTGGAAAAACATCTAGAAACTCTTCGACTATCCGGGGTAACTGTACTGCTGCTACTGCCATCCGCAATACTGGAGGAGAAGGTTCAACTTCGCCTCGGGAAAATGAAAACTCTGGCTCGCCTGGAATGCTAAAAACAATCCTACCAACATAGCAGTCTATCTTAGCATACTGGTTCCTTAACCAATCCATCCCTAAGACCACATCATAATCGGCCATCGAAAACTCTATCAATCTAGCGGGGAACTCTCTACCGCTAACCACGATCCGACACGAGGAAAATACTTTTTCTACTCCCACAAGACTGTTACCAGTAAGTATATTGAGTCTTACTGATAATGACTCAAGCTCCAGTCCTATCCGTGTCGCGAATCGTGCAGACATGAATGAATGCGATGCACCAAAATTAAATAATACTGATGCTGGAAAGGAGTTGACGAGAATAGTACCTGCCACTACCTCACCTGGTACCAATCCTTGTTCTACGGTCATCGCCATTTCCTGACCATGTCCTCTGGGTGTGGGTCCCCTCTGCTGAAAACCTCTCTGCCTGCTCTGAATCAGGGCTTGGGCTTGGGCATATTGTTGGGGGTTTTGCTGCTGGAATGCTTGGGACTGAGGCGGCAAGGGCCTCGAAAACTGTTGCTACTGCTGGACTGGTGCTTGTCCTCTCACCGAAGGACTAGAAAAGGTCGAAGAAGAGGAAATCCCCCTGTTCGGGCAATTTCCAACCCGGTGGTCCGGTGCTCCACAAACCAAGCATAATCTCTGTGCTCTGCGATATTCTGATACCACGTGCCCTGGCTTCCCATAATGAGTGCAACCCATTACGGAAGACTGCTTCTGCTTCTGCTGCTGGGGAAATGCTGGGGTCGAATGCTGAATCGACGTCACTGAGGCCGCCCGCCTCGGAGTTCCAATTGTCAAAGCCCTAGCTGCCGGGGCTGGTGCTGAAGACTGATTCATCTGGCCGTGCGACCGCTTCCGACCTCCGGTCCTGTCCATAATCCTCTGGAAGGTATATTCGTGTCTCCTGGCCGCTCTCAATACCGCATCAAAAGTCTGATGCTTAAACTGCCCCACCGCCAATAAAATCTCAAGATGGAACCCCTGCTGGAACCGCTGGGCTCTATCGAACTCGGTCGCTACCAAGGTGGGAGCAAACCGACTAAGTTTCGAAAACTCGGCCGCATATCCGTCGACCGTCCTGCCCATCTGCTTCAGATTGGTAAACCTCGTCTGTAGATCGTACCGAGCTACAGCATCGAAGTACTTGGTCTGGAATCTCTCACGAAATACTGTCCATGTAATAGGTGCCACTAATCCAACGGCCTGTGCCGTCCACCAACTGCGGGTAAGATCTAATAACTGTAGGCGTACTACCGCCACCTTCTCATTCTCGGGCGTCTTCGCCGCTTCTAGAATCACTTCTGTATCTTACAGCCAAGCATCTACGGCAATAACATCTTCGCTACCATCGAAGAAAGGAGGGTTCAAACGCTTGAAGCTGTTGGCTGCCTGGTTCCCTTGATGACCGCCTCTGTTCAGAGCATCTTATACTATCTGGTGCTGTCGCCCCGACGATCTTGAGATGCTAGCAATGTCCTGATGAGACCCACCAAGGTGCCATCATCAGGTTCTACAGGCTGGACTGGCTGAACTGGTGGCTCTTGACCCCCAGTAGGCATGACTCTGGAGGCTACTCCTGAATGCTGGACTTGATCTCCAGGTTGCTGCTGGGCCACGGGAGGTGCTCCGCCTTGCCGATCGGTAGGACCAGGAACAATGCCGCTGAAGAAGACGACACAGGGAACAATAAGGAAGGACCAGGACAGATCAAAGATACAAGCATCTGATCAGGTCAAGAATTCAAGGATTCAGAGGATACGAGTAGAGATCAAGGACGAGTGCTGATTGAGACATCTATTCGATAAACCCTCACATATCTTGATTCACAAGACCTGTATGGGCCACCACTTAAACCATGTAACACCTCGAACCAGAATACTGGAGAGCGGGGGCATACACAGTCAGCTACGTATATTGAAATGGAATCCACCTCGCTATACGGTCACGGCTGTCTAGATACATGAGGGTTTAACTACAAGCCATCAGTCTCTTATGGTCATGAACAAGTCTATTGTCTCAATTGCATGCAAGGAATAGCAGTTACAAGATATTAGAGCATCAAATATACAATGGTAAGGCATCCCATACATTACATATTTGGATGATCATGAAGCTAGTCGTACAAAATGCGAAGACTAGCAAGAGTTTCAGTCATACATGATCAACCCTAGGATTTTTTAATCATGCTACAGCCCGTAGGCAGATAGTAAGTAAAGTGCAATACAAGCTAACACGTGCTCGCCGACTAAACGCCTCAAAAGAATATTTTTACAATAAAGTGGGAGAACAAAAGGGATACCCACTCGTTGCCTTGGTTACGCCTGGTGGTCACCATTTGGCTGGAAGGTAGGGAGATCCTCTAGAGCTACTCCGATATCTGGCCATACAAAACTAGCTGGGTCAGATCCCAGAAAGAGCAAGTGCCACAAAGGAGGCTTCACTTAAGAACTAAAACCAGCAATTAGCATAAAACATAGTTATATAATAAAAGACTAGAAATATAAAAAATTATGACGATATACGATAAGATAACCATGGGACTATTCAGATAACCGAGTTACAACCCTTAAACCAAACAAGGTCCGGGGTTGTAACCCTTCGTCTGAACGGAACTTGGTTTCCACCATTTATCGATAAGATAAAGCACAAGCAATCAGGTCATGTTACAATCTTGTACAGGATCAGGACAAGGCTAGACTGGGTTAGACTCCATCCAATCAATCACGGCCAAGCAATGAGTACGGCTTGATACTTTAACTAGCTAGGGTTATCACAGGCCTAGTTACTAGCAAGATGCAATGAGATATTCCAACAGCCACAAGCCCTGCAGACCATCCAGGTTATCCAGGCCGAATATCCGTTCATGAAGGGTGCAATACATGACATTGTGCGGGAAATGTGCCCTACTCGTCGACAGGCTACAAGTCCACTTGCGCGCCCAGATAACGGGATTATCTGTTGCTGGAAAATCTCTTCATGACTACTGGATTATTCTAGTTATTATCCTTAGGCAATTTCAGTAGGTACCCCTGACCATGGTACTCAGGGTTCCCTGCCCTAGGCATGATGCAAGACAATACTGGTTCACTTGTACAAACACAATCATCCACGGTGTCCAGGCCATTCATTCTTGTCATGTCATGCTAGCCGTCGCAACAACATTCAATAGTTCCCATCAGGCTTGCTTGTCATGTCTTGTCATGTTATGTCATATCATGTCAATTCACTTGTTATACCGTGCCATGTACAATTATCAGTCCAGTCATGTCGATCAATTCGTGATTATCAAGTTCATGAAAAGTGCAAGGACATAAAGACAATCGGGTACACAAAAAGGGAGCTCAAGACTCTACGCTAGTGAATCTCTACGCTAGGCCAAGAGGCCCCAAGCGTAAAAGTGGCTTTACGCGAGCAAGACACGGAGTTAGATAGCTCTACACGAGCAAGGTTATGTGTGAGCAAGACTCTACGCTCGTAAATCTCTACGCTAGGCCAAGGGGCCCCAAGCGTAAAAATGGCTTTACGCGAGCAAGACCTAAGGATAGGCAGCTCTACGCGAGCAAGAGTGCATGCAAGCAGGATTCTACGCGAGCAAGCGCTCTACGCGAGCAAACACTCTACGCGGGCAAACGCTCTACGTGGGTAGGCACTCCACCCAAGCAGAGTAGCCCCTGCGTAGAGTTCGAATGAACTCGGCGTAGAAGCGATTATGCTGGCACGCAAATGCGTGTGCGTAAAGGGTAAATAAAACGTGGGCACGTAAAACGTGTGCGTAAAAAGGGAGGATAAATGACACGCTGGCACGTAAAACGTAGGCGTAAAACTAAAAGCTACGCTAGCACGTAAAATTTGTGCGTAGAACTTCATCTTCTCCCCAAGGCCGGTACAAGCAGGCGTAAAAGCTCAAGAGCTCAAGAAAACCCCATCTCGGTCAAGACTCGATGAAATCCAACCATTCCAAAACCAAATTCGCGTAACATCAGAATGCCTTCTACATAGAGCTCTTAGTTTTCGAAAACAAGCCAGTTTAGTAGATCAAAACCATGAAAATGAAAGAATGCTAAAACCTAGATCTACAAAAATCCATGCAACAAAATAAGAAAAGCCAAGTTCTAAAGTAGTTTAAAATCAGGCAAGGAAGCTAAATGATCAAGCATGGTGTTCTCTTGTGATAGCAAGTTGCACTTGCCTACGGTGGTGCTCGGTGGAGAATTGAAGAAGAACAGAAGTAGTAATGAGTAATGAATGAGGAGAGAGAATGGTTGTTGGGTTAATAAATGATGGATGGTGGTAGGTAGGGGTTTGCATATCAACCCAAACCGAGCCCAACCAAGCCGAACCCAACCGAACCTAATGCAGGCCAAGGCCAGGATAAACCACATGAACCAGGAAATGCTAACTAACCATGCCAATACAAACCCAAGACTAGCCAGTCAAGACAAGTCGAACCAGGATGATCCCAAAATAAACCAAGGCAAGATTAAACCAGGATTAAGCTAAGCAAGACAAGTCTAATTACGGGTCGGAATTCCATACACGTATACCAAAATACGTAATACGAACTACGGACGTTACAACTACACCCAATATATTGGGATCAGGTCGTGACAGTTATGTAGGTGGTTTGTTTGGGTTTTTATTGTTTTTTTTTGTTTCTATTGTTGTTTTGATTTATGTGAAGAATATATCTACTTGTGTTTCTTTTTAGATAATATTATATATATAGAAATAGATAATTTATTATCATGTGCAAAATTTTTTATATTATCTGTAGAAATATATATAACAAATATATTTATGTTAATTTAAATTTGACAAATATAATTATTGTATCAAATATTTTGACTAAATATGTTATTATATATACAAATTTTATATATTTGTTTAATACAAATTTGTATATATAAAATTTACAAATATATACATTTTGTACATATAAAATATTTTTTTTTCAAAATATTTGATACCATAAATTAACAAAAATATAAAATTTGTATATATTTGTTAACTTAAATTTGACAAATATAATTATGGTATCAAATATTAGAAAAAAATTTAAATGTGATATTATATATACAAATTTTATATATTTGTCTAATACAAATTTGATAAATAGATAATTTTGCTATTTAATTTTTTAATTAAGAAATAGTTAATATGACATCTATTATCGTCTTTCACACTGTTGTCATCCAAAATATAATATTCAAAAAAATCTAATAGATATCACAATTTATTTGATTTTTTGGTATTAATTAAGTAATTTAGATTTCAGATTTAAAATTATTTTTTATTCATACTGTATTTTTGATATCACTAATAGATAACTTATTATTATATATGCACAAATTATATATATATATATATATATATATATATATATATATATATATATATATATATATATATATATATATATATATAGGGAAGGGATATTGCACCAAACTTATTGCATCAATTGTTGCACCAAACAATCTCAACCACACATTTATTTCTATCATGTGGTTATAAAGCATTCCATAAAGTTGTTGCCACGTCATCATGCTTTATAACCACATGATTGAAATAAATTGTGTGGTTGAGATTGTTTGGTGCAATAATTGATGCAATAAGTTTGGTGCAATATCCCTATATATATATATATATATATATATATATATATATATATATATATATATATATATATATATATATATATATTGAAAGAAGGTAATTGTGGCGAACGCTCCTACCGGGAATCGATTTTCTGACCACTCGGACCGCATTCATCTCTCTTAACCACTAGGCTAGAGGTCATTTGCTATATATATATATATATATATATATATATATATATATATATATATATATATATATATATATAATATTATAGTATATTATATTATATTATATTTTGTTATAGATATTTCTATAGATAGTATTAAATTTTCTGCACATGATAAATTATATATTTTCTATCTATATAATATTATCTAAAAAGAAAGACAAGTAGATATATTTTTCACATAAACCAAAGTAATAATAAAAAATAAAAAAAAAACCCAAACAAACCAACTACGTTATTAAACCAAACCAACTAAACCAAATCAAAGTATGGAAGAAAAAAAATCGAAACGTTTGATTTCCGCCAGACAGTCTGGCAAATGTTTCTTATCTTGTACTTTTTCCAAACTTGTTTCGGTACACCCAATTTAGTTAAACATTTTATCGCTACAACAATTTTTTTGTATTTAGACCGGATTTAGATTTGCTTATCATGGCTTTTATGCTTATTTTTTGAAAAATATCTTAATAACCTGTTTGGTGGTAATTTTTTTGGGAAAAGTTGGTTCAATTTTAAGATAACTTTTAATAGTAAATGGGGGACTGTTGTCAATCAAAAGCTGTTTCTGTAAACAATTTCTTGCATATTTCCAAAAGCTACACCAAAAATAAACTTGCTTTTCAAAGATTTTTGATAAACTTCTATTAGCAAAACAGCTTGTGGGAAAACATAACCAGAAGCATCGCAGAAAGTCCCAAAGCCCAGGCCCTTATAATCTTCATTTATAGTCAAACCTTATATGGCCCACGCAACCCATCTCACTAATCAAATGAAAGAAATTATTTTTTCATAAAAAAGAATAAAATTTGGAGGTGCGGGGAATCGAACCCCGTGCCTCTCGCATGCGAAGCGAGCGCTCTACCATATGAGCTACACCCCCATCACTGAAACTACTTCAATCGTTAGAAACTTGATGTAGTACATTTATTTTCTTAGAACTTTGGGCCCCCAGCTCCCTCTTGGATCTGCCCCTGAACATAAAGCTTTGATCTACTCTTTCATCAGAATGTAGTATGTTTGCTCTAACATACTTTGATCTACTCTTTCAAACATTCTGTTTGGATCTATGTAACTTGTAGAGTTAATTAATTGTACTCCCTATAGTCTGTACGTATTTTGGTAACTGTTTCCGTTGTTTTAAAAACAAAAAACACCCTCCTGATTTATAGTGTTAATTAGTTGTACCTCCCTGATGCATAGAAGAAAGTGAGTGAAAAATTAAGCACCCAGGGGGGTGTTCTTTGTTTTTAAACAACGGAGACAGTTACCAAAATGCGTACAAACCATAGGGGAGTATTTATAAATAACCCGTAACTTGTATGAAGTGAAGTGTGAAAAATGAAATACTTATACGATTTTAAATTTTATTTCAAATTTAATTTGTTAGAACTATTTTTAATATTTGGATATATCATATTTTGTAGAATAGAAGTGAATAAATTCACACTTCTCTAAGGCACTAGCCTAGTAGTAGTGCGGGGGGGCCGCCTCAAAGTGTGATTAGGGCCTGTCTGGACCGGACCGAGGCCCACAAAGGCGGGCTGAACCGAGCTTGGTTCGGGCCTAGCCCGGACCGGAGCGAGAAGCAGGCCGGGCCCGGCCCGGCCCGGAGGGAGAAGCAGGCCGGGCTCGGCCCGGTTTGGTTTTATGCAGCCCAGCCCGGCCCAATGATCGACTTGGGTAGGGCTAGGCCAGGCCGGTTCGGTTCATCGGGCGGGCTCGGGCAGTCCAGTTTAGCGGGCCGGTCCACCTTTTTTAAAAAAAAGTTTTTTTGTTTTTCTTTTGTCATTTTATTTTATTTAATTTTTTTTGTTTTTGTTTTAAATTTTATGTTCTTTTGTTTTGTTTTATTTTATTTTAAGTTTATTTTGCTATTTTGTTCTTTTTTAGTTTCTTTGTTTCTTTCTAAGTTTTAATTTTATGTTTTAATTTTTTTTTTGTTTTATTTTTCCCTCCTACTTTATCTGGACTTGGGACCGGCAATGCAAGCTTTACTTGTCATAGGCGGAGTTAAAAAAATTTCTTTCAAGTTTATATTTTTTTTGTTAATTTTTGTTTTTTTTTTAATTTTTTTTGTTTTGTTCTAAGTTTGTGTTTTTTTGGGTTGTTTTTTGTTTTTGTTCTAAGTTTTTTTTTTCTTTTTTCTTTTTTTTTTTTGGTTTTAAGTTTGTGCAATTTTTTTTTGTTTTTTTTTGTTTTTTTGTTTTAAGTTTTTTGTTTTGTTTTTTTGTTTTGTTTTAAGTTTCTTTCTTTCTTTCTTTTTTTTCTTTTTTTTGTTTTTTGTTTTTTGTTTTTTGTTTTTTGTTTTTTGTTTTTTTGTTTTTTTTCTATTTTTGTTTCTTTTGTTTGTTTTTTGTTTTTTGTTTTTTTTCTATTTTTGTTTCTTTTGTTTTTTTTTTGTTTTTTGTTTTTTGTTTTGTTTTTTGTTTTGTCTTGTAAGTTTACTAATTCATACCTTTGAATCATTCTTTTTCTTCGGTTCCAGAAGCTTCACCCATTCTAAGCGATTCAAAGTCCAGCTCGTTGATGTCAGCATCTTCATCTCTTTGGTTTTGGGTTCGTTTCTGTACTAAAATTCAATCTTGAACACATACACAAGCTTCAAAGATATATGGCTTCAACCGACTCCTCTTTATGCTCAAAATTCTTGATCCTGCACTAAAATATGACTCCGATGCTACCGTAGACACCGGGACCATTAGTAGATCACGTGCTATGGTAGAAAGTACAGAAAATCTTTTGTCGTGTTTTTTCTAATATTCAAAAATGGTGAAGTGATTTGAAGATTCATCTTCTTCTTCATAAGAACTTAGATATAAAGTCAACTCTTAAATGGGTTGGAAAGATTTTTTTTGTTTCTTCCTTTGTAGTATACGACTGGCGTGTGATAACTTAGAACCAAGCCAGAGCTACTACTAGTACCCACTTGAGTTGGTCGGGTCGACACAACTTTGTTTTCATAAAGTATTACTAATCTATCCAACACTACCCTCAGTTCTACTTTCAAGTCAGTAACATCAATATCCATGTTTTCTGCAAAGTCATCTAACAAAGCCTCTATGCCCCCTAAATTGATCGTAGGATCAAAAATGGAAGCCAAACAATATAAAACAGGTACATCACCCCAATATTTATTGAATTTAGCTTCCATTTTTCCTACAATAAATTCAAAATTAGGAACATTTCTATATTTAGAAAATAAGTAAAATATGTTACAAAGTTCCCGTAAAGTTAAACAAAAAGTGGGATAATAAACACCAGAAAGAGTACATGTAGCATTGTAAAAAGTTTCTAAAAATTCACAAATAGAAGAAGCAACTATCCAATCTGTCACTCCCCGATCCCGACATACATATTTTCATTTTTTGATTCCTGTGTATAGTATTTGTACACGTGTACCTTTAATTTATTGTTTTACTAATTGTTGCATGTAGCATTTAAACATGTCATTAGTGAAAATGTTAGAGCATGTTTAGAGACTAGGGTTTGGTGGAGCCAACCCTCACCCACTATAAATAATCTCTTCCACACTCTCTTTCCTCATTCACTCTCTCAATCAATTCCCCCAACCACCACCATTAGGCAAGTACAACTTGCTCAAAAGTAGAAATTTGTGCATTTTTTATCCTTGATTTTTTTTTCTTTGATATTATTTGTATATATTGTTCTTCTCATCATCCTCTACAAGTTTAGTACTTGGTACTTTTGGTTTTGATGGATGGATTATTGTAGATCTAAGTTTATGTCATTTTTAGTTTTTCTTGGTTTTAATCTATTAAACTTGCTTGTTTTCAAAATCTAGTTGTTCCATGTGGTAGAGCATTTCATTTTACTCAAATTTGACCATTGAAAAGTTAGATTTCATTTTGTTTTGGCCGAGTTGTGCAAGTTTGAAGTTCATGGGTTCCATGGCCATCTTTCTCGGATTTTGGAGAAGATGAGCAGCTTGGCCGCATGACCCTTGGCCACATGAGCCTTGGCCGCATGAGTCTTGGCCGCATGAGCCTTGGCCGCACGAGCCTTGGCCGCATGAGCCTTGGCTGCATGAACCCTTGGTCGCATGCGTCCTTGTGTCTTGGTCCTCATTCTTGATCAGACTACCTATGCGAGTGCTGGATAAACCTATGTGTGTACTAAGGTACAATCTATGTGAGCACCGAGGTGCTATCCTATGTGCTAAGTGTTCCTATGTGATACCTGCCCGTACATCCAAGAGTCCAATATTTACATAGCGAATGGTCGGTAGCAATGACGTGGTATGTGTTGTGTGTTGCATTACACCAAGAAGGGGTACATACATATGACTCGACGAGCCAGTACGGATCCCTTCTTGGGGTACTCGTACATTGTACGACATCTAAGGGAGTGAGCATGTGACCACGACATGAGAACTTCGAGGATAACCTAGGAATTAACTAGGCAACTAACTTGGTAGATGCATTGGGTGGAAAGAATCCCGAGATCGTGCTATAGTAGTCACCCCAGGTCCAATCCTGACGTGTCAGATTGCCGCCATGGATATGGTTTCATTCGCCTTTAGCAGATGACTATATCCGACTTCTACGAGCTATCTTTTATATGTTTTAGCGCGATAGCCCTCCGGGGGACCGGTGCATAATCAATGTGCTATATGTCTAATGGTTTGGCTAGCCCTGTTGGGTTGACACGATCTGAGGATTCCTTTTAATTAGTATCATGGGGATAACTCCTCCAAATATAGAAAGCCGCAGGAGTGAATGGCCGCTTAAAAAATGACTTGACTGTGCCTTGTACCTTCCGTTAGTAGCCGAGGGACATAGACTGTCATGGTGCGTGGTCCAACCCATGTCCTTGTTTGGTTGTTGGGTTGGTCTATCGTGCTATGACAGGCTGTGGATCGAGGTTACGACCGGAAGCCTTTACTAATATTATTATTTTATGCTTGGGTTTTATCTCACTCTTTTGTGCTCTCTTGTGGTACTTGCTATTCGGGACTGACCCCGCTGGTTTTGTTTGGCCAGATCATGTAGGGGAGCCTTAGGATCCGAGCTTCCTCCCTGACGTCAATGGTGCATACTAGGAGCATGGTTGGTGGGGAACTTAAATGGGTTTCTTCTCCACCACTCTAGTTTTCATCACCTATGTTCTGGCGTTTAGCCACCGGCACCTGTTTAGCCGGTTAATCTGGATATTTTGTCATTTATATAATTGTAATTAAATTAGACTGCAGCTGAATACGATTATGTACCTATGACTCTCTGGGCTAGCCAACTTATAAAGCAAGATCCCCATGATCATTTTGATGAAGGATGCCTTACTGCTTTATCTTATTTGCTCATTAATTGATGTTTTCTTGTTTTGAATGATTGATACATAGATGCTCTGTGAGACCATATGAGACTTGATTGTAGCATGCACCCCCTTGTCTCTTGACAGCCACAATCGCCGTATGATGTTTGCATACCTCATATGGAGTAGCGGGCCTAGTCCGTCTCCGTATTCCGGTACTGGGGCGTGATAAGGTTTTATTGGTGGCACATGCAGGTCTAATTTTCAGACTTGTAGGGTGTTACTATTATAGGTGTCTCAATCAAAACTTGTTTCCTTGATCTCTTGTCCCGTCTTCTCTTCCTCACTTTGATTGAGAACTTGAATTTTCTCGTCATGTCATTTGATATCTTGTATCTTTCCCTATAGGGGTGCTTCTTTCTCAGTAGCTGGCGAGGCCAACATGGAGGAACGTCCAGTAGAGCATGGCTCGACGGGGCAGCAGCAGGAAAGAATACCTTCTCCTGACCAGATCCGAGTGGAAGTTATATCAGAGCCAGTGGAACCGCAGGTTCTAGAAACTCCTGCACCCCCCGCGGTGCCGGGCAGCGACGACAGTACCTGTCACGACCCGCATCCAGTGAAAGGGAACGAGAAGTGAAGTACGCCCAGACTACGCCGCAGTGTCGGCGGTAGAACGCTGTCCTGAGTCACAATATCTAACACAGTCTAGGATATGCTCCGAATGGAGAATAAAATAATAAGTAACCCAATCACAATAACTAAGATGGAATAGAAGAATAAATCTCAAGAGAGTCACAGATATAATAAAAGTCTTGGTGTAAACCACCAGAACAAAATCTCAAAGTACAACTCATAATGTCTCAAATAAATAGACAATAAGATACTAAAGTCTCAGCTAGACTATGGGCAAGTCCTCAGCGACTGCTGGATCCTCCTGAGGGTCCACGTCACCAGTGTCACCTGAGCCAGTGCCATAATAAGTAGGGCAGAACTCTTCATCATCACCTGTAAAATTTTCAACATGTCCAATCAGGACGGAACGAGCACATATCTCTCACAACAGTTCGTATCAAGATTGGACATATAAAGCAAGCTATAGAAAATTATACATGAAATACTGTAAAGAAAATCAACAGGAGAGAGAATATCAAGACGAGATATAAATATGATAAACAGAGAAATGTAACTATCTACGTGATTTAGAGCATAAATTGGTTATGTAAACAGGTTGGGTTGCACATGGATAAACTATGTAGTTGCACATGAATACCTACTGGGGTTAATGATCACATAACCAACTACACTCTCCTTGCCGCTAATCAATACACAAGGATCAAGTCATGATATGTTATTGCACATGGATAACAACTACTTTATACATGGAGCTCATATGGTCATGAGTGTACATGAATAACATATGAGTGTACATGGATAAATATAAATACATGGAGTACATAATGGACACGATAAAGTACATGAACATGATATACTCGATGTATCCGAGGGGATAACATCGCATGAAAAGATCCATAGGGTACTAATCCGTGTGAACATCGTGTCAGCATTAAGTATACTAGTCTATAACAAGAGAACATATCCAAACAAGTATGAAACGATCAGAGAATGTACTCGCCTGGCAAACCGAACTGCTGATGATGAAGTGTAGCTAAACCGGGGCAATATAAACCTATTTAAAGTATACACATGTCACAACCAAGTCTACAATATCAAAAGAAATAGCTACAATGCAAGACTACATGCTTCTAGGTCCCTTTTGGTCAAAGTCAACCCCTGGTCAACTCTGGTCAAACCTGGTCAACACTGGTCAAACCTTGTCAAACATTGGTCAACTAGTCCATTTACTAATTTCTAGGTCATACACAAAATTTTAGGTCATTCGGAGTTCGTTTGAGTCGATTTGGATCAAGTTTGACCCGAAGTTGACTTTTGTCAACTTGGTCAAGTTGTCGGCCAATTCGACCGAACTAGGCTCCTAACGACGAACCTAATCTGTCCAAACACTTCCTATAGTCATATCACAAGAATTTATTACATTACCTATATTTATACATTCATCACAATTAATATAGATATATATATATATATATATATATATATATATATATATATATATATATATATATATATATATATATATATATATATATATATATATTAGGAAAGGAAACATGGTTTGTGAGTGAACAATGATGTTGGGGCTGCTGGTAGAGGGCTTAAATCTGAGCAACAGAATAATATGAGACTATAAGAGTAATCTATGTATAAGATATTAAAATCAATAGTAAAAAAAAAAAAAAAAAAAAAATAAATAAATATATATATATATATATATATATATATATATATATATATATATATATATATATATATATATATATATATATACATATAGGCTTATATGGAAATATAAGTATATACCAAGAATAAAACCAACGAAGGTCGATTCCGATCCTGGAGCAAGCTCCCAGGTCTGAAATCAGAGCCTCGACCCTCACATAAACACATTTTCGAAGTTAAGCATTTAAAGAATTATATCTATATATATACAAGTCCCAAAAATACCATATATGCCTAAAAATAGGTTGAAAATATGAATCAACCCCGAGAGTTGATTCCCACAAGTCCCAAACAGCGTCCAAGGACCAAATACTCAGAAATTATCGTCAAAATTCTCAGAAATCGAAATATCACATAAATCCCAAATTTCCAATTCAATGAAAACCCGATTTTTCACAAAAAGACTCAAAACACAAAATACTCAGAATTAACCCGCAAAACTTGGCAAATAGGTCGGTCTCGACACGTGGGCCTTGCTCGGGTACTCCCGGAGTCGAAACCATGTCCGTGGTCGTGTCCAGAGAATGCGTATCGGAAAGCCGATTTCGTGTGTTGAAGAGGGTGTTCTCGCTCGATTGCTCGTCACACGCACAACAAGAAGTCTCGTGCTCGTGCACACGACTAGGTAGGGTCATGGGGTGGGTCTAGGACACGTCGACATGACACGAAGTTACAACGAGGCGACACAGCAGCTCACGCAACAGCGCGTGGCCTGCGCGCGCGCGTGCATGCTCGTGCATGCGGTTCGTCGCTCGTGGCTCGTACGTTGGGCCAGGCCATGACTCGGGATCGAGTCCCTGGGTAGTCTAGGTATAGGGCTACATGTTCCAACTCCTGGTACGGGTCCTCGACGTGCCGTGTTCGCGTACGAAGGCCGTGTCAGCGACGAATTTCAGCCAGAGTGTACAGTTCAACCGACCAGTGTACTCGCAATTTCTCCGCGCTCGCTCGACGAAACATCGTGAAATTTTACGGGCATGTGGGCAGAGGTTGCCCCTACGTGATCATAAAATTTCATGCAAGACGGAGCTCTGTGCGTCGAGTTATGATGCACAGACTGCAGGACGTGCACGGGATCTCGTACACGCGTGTCCGTGTCCGTTCAGATGCCGAAATCGTGTCAATTTCCGATCCGTCTTCACGAAAGTTGTTAAAAATCATATAAGGAAGGATTTCTTGAAAAAAGAATCGAAAATTAACACTTTTCAATTCTAAGTGGCATTTTGCCGAACACGTACAACGGGAGACCGATACGTGTCCGATACTGCTATCAAACGAAGTCAAAACCCAACCAAACTTCAGGGACATGTCAAGGGTACCTATATGGATGCAATAACGAAGAAAAATTCAGAAGAACAAAGCTAGAACGAGTTTTACGTATTGGGTGTCGAAAACCCAATGAAAGCAAGTCCTCGAACGCTTTATAGGCCGATTTTCCCCAAGCAAATGCCTCCAACTCCTTACTAGCAATAATCCAGCAAGTTCTCCTCTTCTCCACGAGCGCAACGGAATTCGTTTGAAGTAAAACGGACTCCGGATGCGAAAGTTAGGGTTTGGAAAAGGTGAGAAAAGGGGGTTTCACTTGGAGGCTACGTACTTTCTCATAAAAGTGAAAATAAAGGGGCTGCTGTGGCCTGCCATAGGAGGGGGTATTAGGGTTAGGGTTTACACATGGGCCAAGCACTCTCAAGTTGCAAGAAGGCCCATGTCAAAAAGCCTTAATGCAAAAATGACTTAAAAATCATTTAAACCACTCCAAAAATAGAGATTAAATCTAAATAATTTTTAAAAACCAAAATGTGAATTTTAATTACATTATTAGGCTTCTAGTGAAGGTTGACTAAGGTCAAAATACTTATACTACCAAGTCACCAGTCTACAACTAATCAAATTACACTGCAATCAATCTAATTAATAAATAAATAAAATTCAAATAAAAATCATAAAAATTCAAATAAATCACAATTACTAAAATACCCTTGAAATTGAAAAGTGAGTGTGACAAATCTACCCTCCTTAAAATAATTTTGTCCTCGAAATTAAGATGATCCTACTCCTTCTAGGTCAACTCCCCAACAATCATGGTCTTAAGAAAACTTATCTAAATCATGCAGTTGGAAAGATATCATACCTGATTATGGCAGGTAATCAGTCTGGGGTCTCATCTAGCCACTATAGTCATACTACATCAAACGTAGTCGTAAGGTATCAAACATACAAACAATATGGTAGGGTACAGTAATCATCAAGATATGATAAGGTATAGGTCAAGAACTCACCTCTACTAGGTCTGGTAGCTGGAACTCTCTCCCGGAGGTAGGTCTCGACTAGGGCAGGTGTGGTAGGACAGTCTCGTATTTTGTGTGCAGCTGACCCATAAAATAGGCACAATCCTAGTCTCTTCCTACAGTCCTTCCATATGTGCCCAAGTTTCTTACAGAAAGTACAGGTAGGCACCCACTCAACTGGCCTCTGCTGGACAGGAATCTGAACTGGATAGGCTGGTCTAGGCTGGAAGCCTGGGTACTCCTGAGGCTCTGGGTATAAACTGCTCCTCGCTCTCTTGGGACTAGGCTTTCCCCTTGAATGCATGTAATCCCACAACAGTTGGATACTGAGACTCTGCTCTCTCATAAGCTCAGCCTGAAGTCTCTGTGCCTCCCGCACATCCTGAAGAAGTCTGTAAATATAAGCCCCATCAGAAATGGCATGGGGTACCACTCCAGGAGGCAAAGGGAGGCCCTCAGTCTCCGGCTGAACTGCAGCCCTCTCCTGGAGGATAAAAGATGGAGAAAAATTCTCCGATGGGGCTACTAACACCTCCTGAGCAATAGAAGGGGGAATACAATCTCGGTCTCATCCGGAATTGCAGCTGTGCACTGGAGACAGACTCTGGCCATGGGTGCCATTCTAGAAAAGATAAGAAAAAACAATAAATCATCGGTCTGTAAGGCAGTCTATCATCCTATATAAAAACTGGTGATTTAAAAAGAAAAACAACTGAAATTAACCATATAGGGTTACTATTCTGAAGATGATCAAAATCGAAGTTTAAAGCACGACTACAATAGCATTGAAATCCAATCACGATATATAAAGAAAATTTAGTCTCGGCACGATCTAAGTTGATCAATCTTCGAGTAAATCAAGATTTGGACAAAATGGGGAACAAGGTCATCAAAGTCTGAGCACGAGCATCCAAGATGGAGATCTAGGTCACAATTAAATTTAATTCAATTGAGTAGTCCCAGATATTAATATGATAAGAAAATGTGACCAAAGTCGATTGGTCGTGATCAATGGAGTTAGGGTTCAATGATATTGAAAAATTTAAAGGATAATTCAAGGATATAGAATAAGTCAATTTTCTCCTTTTGATAGGGAAAACAGAAGACAAGGTTTCATAGGAAGTCAAGTTAATCATCTCTCTGATACCATCAAGCTTATCTAATCATCATTTGTCAATCATATCCTTATCTCATAAGTCCAAATATGAAAATCAACCTTTATATGACTACCACCAAAATTTATACCCTTTTGTTATGAAGATTGGACCTTGTCATGATCATCATAGGCTCAATTCTTAAATTCCTAAACATTATTCATGAAGCATACCCTTTTATTTATTAGCACTCAATACTAACCACTTAATCCTTTAAATCCAAATTCTTCCACTTGTCTCAAATTAGATCCGAAACCTCTAAATCAAGTTTTATGAAATCCTTGAACTTGTTCAAATTACTCTCCTCGTGTTATTCAATCTGAAACTACTAGACCTTACAAAACTTATTCTCCATTAAAATTAACCTTCATATTTCCTTCAACGTACACCTCAAATATTATTCTCCTTAAAATTTAAAATTTCTCAAAAATCTCTATATTTTCTTTAATTCAAAAATCTTGCGTTCTTTCTGTTCTTAACCATTTCTTGCAATATTATTCAATTTCGTATTACCATCGAATACAGTTAAAATCTCTTCTCTTACTAAGTCCCTAAATTTAACATCATAGCCTTAAAGTAACGTCTCAAGAATCAATAACCAAAATTTATCCAAGTCCTCAACTATGTCGACCTCGAATATCCTCGTCAGCTAAGAAATGCATCTATTATCTACATCCAAATATTCTCTTGTGATCGTTCCTAGATTGATAATATAAATCTCTTGATTTTATTCTCACTTTTACCACATCCCTATCTCAAAATTCTATATCAAAGACCAACTTTTTATATCCCTACCTAGATTATCATGTGATAACAAATTACGTCCTTTTCGAGCTAGATGATTTACGTCACTTCCTCGACCTTTCCAAGGTAAAAAGGTATGGAGATTCAAAGGTTTCAAAGTATAGATGACAGAATTAGACATGAGATGGTGATTGATGTAATTGGGATAGAGTTAACTAAGATAAGAAAAATGGAATGCAAGAAATATATGGCAAGAAGAAATAATGATAAAACCTGTTCTTGCTCATCTGTTCAAGGAATGAACGAATTTTGAGATATAATCTGATAACCATACACGTCTTCCTGAATCATGTTGCTAGAATTTTGCCACGCCAGTAAGCATAGCTGCAATAAACAATAAGTCCGTAACTAAGGTATACACCCTATAATCATGTTATTTAGAATTCTTACCGCCAACCGGTATGGCTGCAAGAAAATCTAAATTCATAACTAGGATAAGTATATCAAAATTAGGCTATGTCCTTGTCTTGCTAGCCAGTATGACTGCGATAAATTCTAACCCCACAATAAAGTAGACATTTACCTTTCTCACTGTCCTTATCAAGTATGTTATCAGGTTATACCCTAAATTCCAAAATAAAATAAATATAAATATATTTAAATACAAACTCAAAGTTAAAACTAATCAACAAGGTTCAAAATTCAACAATGAATCCATCAAAATCAAATTCAATAACAAGGAGTAATGAGTGAATCAAATGAGTAATGGGTGACTCAAATTAGGAAAAAAGATTTCAGATCGAAGTTAAAATAAGATTCTCAGGGGTCGTCCCAGGAATCTCTCAAGGAATCCTAACAGTGATTGAGTATCCTCTCATTCTAACACTTTGCTTCCTATACTCTATAGCAGGCTCGTAGTAGTACAACTAAATTGCCGTACTACCACGATATCGTACTAATGCGAATCTGGTCCTGCATGGACCGGAGAGATAAAATTGTGCCTCCATAACTATCTTGAAGACAGATCAAACAAGGAATCAATTACTGAAAAAAGAAGCGAAATCATCAAAGGAGAACAGTTATTTTCAAAAGGAGACAATTAACAGCAAGAATTTGATAAGAGTTTTTCTAATGTGATTGAGTACCTTAACTTATATCTTATATCCTACTGCAGGCTGTAATGATACTCTAGTTCGAGTACCACTACGAAATCATATTAATTGTGATTGTCGACCTGCATGGGCCATCACTAAAAATGTGTCACGACCCGCACCAAGTGAAAGGGCACGAGAAGTGAAGTACGCCCAGCCTACGTCGCAGTGTCAGCGGTAGAACGCTGTCCTGAGTCACAATATCTAACACAGTCTAGGATATGCTCCGAATGGAGAATAAAACAATAAGTAACTCAATCACAATTACTAAGATGAAATAGAAGAATAAATCTCAAGAGAGTCACAGATATAATAAAAGTCTTGGTGTAAACCACCAGAAGAAAATCTTAAAGTACAACTCATAATGTCTCAAATAAATAGACAATAAGATACTAAAGTCTCAGCTAGACTATGGGCAAGTCCTCAGCGACTGCTGGATCCTCCTGAGGGTCCACGTCACCAGTGTCACCTAAGCCAGTGCCATAATAAGTAGGGCAGAACTCTTCATCATCACCTGTAAAATTTTCAACAAGTCCAATCAGGACGGAACGAGCACATATCTCTCACAACAGTTCATATCAAGATTGGACATATAAAGCAAGCTATAGAAAATTATACATGAAACACTGTAAAAAAATCAACAAGAGAGAATATCAAGACGAGATATAAATATGATAAACAGAGAAATGTAACTATCTACGTTATTTAGAGCATAAATTGGTTATGTAAACAGGTTGGGTTGCACATGGATAAACTATGGAGTTGCACATAGAATACCTACTGGGATAATGATCACATAACCAACTACACTCTCCCTGCCCCCAATCAATACACAAGGATCAAGTCATGATATGTTATTGCACATGGATAACAACTACTTTATACATGAGCTCATATGGTCATGAGTGTACATGAATAACATATGAGTGTACATGGATAAATATGAATACATGGAGTACATAATGGACACGATAAAGTACATGAACATGATATACTCATGTATCCTAGGGGATAACATCGCATGAAAAGATCCATAGGGTACTAATCCGTGTGAACATCGTGTCAGCATCAAGTATACTAGTCTATAACAAGAGAACATATCCAAACAAGTATGAAAAGATCAGAGAATGTACTCGCCTGGCAAACCGAACTGCTGATGATGAAGTGTAGCTAAACCGGGGAATATAAACCTATTTAAAGTATACACATGTCACAACCAAGTCTACAATATCAAAAGAAATAGCTACAATGCAAGACTACATGCTTCTAGGTCCCTTTGGTCAAAGTCAACCCTGGTCAACTCTGTCAAACCTGGTCAACGTTGGTCAAACCTGGTCAAAATTGGTCAACTAGTCCGTTTACTAATTTTGGTCATACACAAAATTTTAGGTCATTCGGAGTTCGTTTGAGTCGATTTGGATCAAGTTTGACCCAAAGTTGACTTTTGTCAACTTGGTCAACTTGTCGGCCAATTCGACCGAACTAGGCTCCTAACGACGAACCTAATCTGTCCAAACACTTCTATAGTCATATCATAAGAATTTATTACATTACCTATATTTATACATTCATCACAATTAATATAGATAATATATATACATCCACATATATATAATTAGGAAAGGAAACATGGTTTGTGAGTGAACAATGATGTTGGGGCTGCTGGTAGAGGGTCCAAATCTGAGCAACAGAATAATATGAGACTATAAGAGTAATCTATGTATAAGATATTACAATCAATAGTAAAATACCTATATAATATATATATATTATATATATATTTTATATATATATATATATATATATATATATATATATATATCTATATATATATATATAATATATATATATTAATATATATATATATATTATATATATATATTTAATATATTTTTTTTTTTTAATATAATATATATATATATATATATATATATATATATATATATTATATATAATATAATATATATATAAATATATAATATATATATATTATAATATATAATATATATATATATATATATAAAATATATATATAAATATTATAAATATATATATATATAAAAAAAGAAAAAAATAATATATATATATATATATATATATATATATATATATATATATATAATATATTATATATATATATATATATATATATATACATATAGGCTTATATAGTATATACCAAGAATAAAACCAACGAAGGTCGATTCCGATCCTGGAGCAAGCTCCCAGGTCTGAAATCAGAGCCTCGATCCTCATATAAACACATTTTCGAAGTTAAGCATTTAAAGAATTATATCTATATATATATACATAAATGTAATCTATATGCATTAATAGGTAAAATACCATATATGCCTAAAATAGTAGAAATAAGAATCAACCCTGAGAGTTGATTTCCACAAGTCCTAAATAGTGTCCAAGGACCACATACTCAGAATTCGTCAAAATTCTCAAAAATCGAAATATCACATAAATCCCAAATTTCCAATTCAATAAAACCCGATTTTCACAAAAAGACTCAAAACACAAAATACTCAGAATTAATCTGCGGAACTTGGAAAATAGGTCGGTCTCGACACGTGGGACTTGCTCGGTACTCCGGAGTCGAAACCGTGTCCTGTCGTGTCCAGAGAATGCGTATCGAAAAGCCGATTTCGCGTGTCATAGAGGGTGTTCTCGCTCGATTGCGTATCACACGCACAACGAGAAGCCTCGTGCTCGTGCACACGGCTAGGTAGGTCACGGGTAGGTCTAGGACATGTCGACACACACGACGTTGCAGCAATGCTACACAGCACTCACCAACAGCGCGTGGCCTGCGCACGCGTGCATGCTCGTGCATGTGGTTCGTCGCTCGTGGCTCGCCGTCGGGCTACGCTACGACGCGGGATCGAGTTCCTGGGTAGTCTAGGTATAGGGATACGTGTTCCAACTTTTGGTACGGATCCTCGACGCGCCGGTTCGCGTACGAAGCCGTGTCAGCGACGAATTTCAGCCCGAGTGCACAGTTCAGCGGACCAGTGCACGCGCGATTTCTCCGCGCTCGCTGACGAAACATCGTGAAATTTTACGGGCATGTGGGCAGAGGTTGCTCCTACATGCTCGTAAAATTTCACATAAGACGAAGCTCTATTTGTCGAGTTATGACGCACAGTCTGCAGGGCTGCACGGGACCATGAACGGGATCTTGTGCACGCGTGTCCGTGTCCGTTGGATGCCAAATCGTGTTGATTTCCGATCCGTCTTCATGAAAGTTGTTACAAATCATATAAGGAAGGATTTCATGAAAACAGAATCGAAAATTAACACTTTTCAATTCTAAGTGGTATTTGCCGAACACATACAACGTGAGACCGATACGTGTCCGATACCGCTATCAAACGAAGTCAAAACCCAACCAAACTTCAGGGACATGTCAAGGGTACCTATATGGATGCAATAACGAAGAAAAATTCAAAAGAACAAAGGTAAGAACGAGTTTTACCTATTGGGTGTCGAAAACCCAATGAAAGTAAGTCCTCGAACTCTTTGCAGGCCGATTTCCCCCGAGTAAATGCCTCAAACTCCTTGCTAGCAATACTCCAGAAAGTTCTCCTCTTTCCGCGAGCGCAACAGAATTTGTTTGAAGTGAAACGGACTCCGGATGCGAAAGTTAGGGTTTAGAGAAGGTGAGAAAAGGGGGTTTCACTTGGAGGCTACGTGCTTTCTCCAAAAGTGAAAAGAAAGGGGCTGCTGTGGGCCGGCATAGGAGGAGGGTATTAGGGTTTACACATGGGCCAAGCACTCTCAAGTTGCAAGAAGGCCCATGTCAAAAAGGCTTAATGCAAAAATGACTTAAAAATTATTTAAACCACTCCAAAAATAGAGATTAAATCTAAATAATTTTTAAAAACCAAAATGTGAATTTTAATTACTTATTAGGCTTCTAGTGAAGGTTGACTAAGGTCAAACTACTATACTACAATCACCAGTCTACAACCAATCAATCACATTGCAATCAATCTAATTAATAAATAAATAAAATTCAAATAAAAATCATAAAAAATTCAAATAAATCACAATTACTAAAATACCCTTGAAATTGAAAAGTGAGTGTGACAGTACCTAATGATGCAGCACTCCTGGGGTCATCTAGGGATTTCTAGTCACTCAGCAGCGTCAAGTGGCAGCCTATCAGCAACAACAGACCCAGCAGCAGGAACAAAATATGCTACTGAATCAGGGGTTACAATTAGCCCTTGAGAGAAGTGTCAGAAATGATTCAGGCACGTCGGGGAGGTTTTGTCGACTTAACCTGAGATACTTAAACGGCACAGAGGATGCCATCACGGCGGATGCTTGGCTTCAGGATATTGAGGCCCATATTGACCGCAGCAAAGGTTCCAGCAGAAGAGAAGGTTGACCAAGTCAGATTATTGCTTCAGGATCTCGCCCGTGAATGGTGGGCATCGGAAGAGGTTGGAATGAGGTGTCATATTCCTTGGGATAGCTTCAGTACCAGATTTAAGGCCAAGTACTTGGCGTGGTAGCGCGGTATGAGCTACAGCAGAGGTTTATCAGTCTCAAGCAGGCTGGTAAGTCGGTAGATGGATACGCAGCGAAGTTCTGCAGACTGAGTCGATTTGTACCGACGATGGTGGCTATGGAGCCAGAGAAGGATATGAGATTCCAGCAGGGACTTCATTTGGAGATTCTACAGCAAGTAGAAGGCACAAACTATAGACTTTTGATGTAATTTTAACGGCAGCTCGAGGCATGAACTCACCCAAAGGTTGGCAACAAGACATGGGGGCC
>JANAVB010039020.1:6273138-6278138 GCA_029216955.1 Iris pallida
AGTCGAAACCATGTCCGTGTTCGTGTCCAGAGAATGCGTATCGGAAAGCCGATTTCGTGTGTTGAAGAGGGTGTTCTGCTCGATTGCGTCACACGCACAACAAGAAGTCTCGTGCTCGTGCACAGACTAGGTAGGGTCATGGGGGGGTCTAGGACACGTCGACATGACACGAAGTTACAACGCGGCGACACAGCAGCTCGCAACAGCGCGTGGCCTGCGCGCGCGCGTGCATGCTCGTGCATGCGGTTCGTCGCTCGTGGCTCGCGTTGGGCCAGCCATGACTCGGATCGAGTCCCTGGGTAGTCTAGGTATAGGCTACATGTTCCAACTCCTGGTACGGGTCCTCGACGTGCCGTGTTCGCGTACGAAGGCCGTGTCAGACGAATTTCAGCCCGAGTGTACAGTTCAACCGACCAGTGTACTCGCAATTTCTCCGCGCTCGCTCGACGAAACATCGTGAAATTTTACGGGCATGTGGGCAGAGGTTGCCCCTACGTGATCATAAAATTTCATGCAAGACGGAGCTCTGTGCGTCGAGTTATGATGCACAGACTGCAGGACGTGCACGGGATCTCGTACACGCGTGTCCGTGTCCGTTCAGATGCCGAAATCGTGTCAATTTCCGATCCGTCTTCACGAAAGTGTTAAAATCATATAAGGAAGGATTTCTTGAAAAAAGAATCGAAAATTAACACTTTTCAATTCTAAGTGGCATTTTGCCGAACACGTACAACGGAGACCGATACGTGTCCGATACCGCTATCAAACGAAGTCAAAACCCAACCAAACTTCAGGGACATGTCAAGGGTACCTATATGGATGCAATAACGAAGAAAAATTCAGAAGAACAAAGTAGAACGAGTTTTACCTATTGGGTGTCGGAAAACCCAATGAAAGCAAGTCCTCGAACGCTTTGTAGGCCGATTTCCCCAAGCAAATGCCTCCAACTCCGCTAGCAATATCCAGCAAGTTCTCCTCTTTCCACGAGCGCAACGGAATTCGTTTGAAGTAAAACGGACTCCGGATGCGAAAGTTAGGGTTTGGAGAAGGTGAGAAAAGGGGTTTCACTTGGAGGCTACGTGCTTTCTCAAAAAGTGAAAAAAAGGGGGCTGCTGTGGCCGGCCATAGGAGGGGGTATTAGGGTTAGGGTTTACACATGGGCCAAGCACTCTCAAGTTGCAAGAAGGCCCATGTCAAAAAGGCTTAATGCAAAAATGACTTAAAAATCATTTAAACCACTCCAAAAATAGAGATTAAATCTAAATAATTTTTAAAAACCAAAATGTGAATTTTAATTACATTATTAGGCTTCTAGTGAAGGTTGACTAAGGTCAAACTACTTATACTACCAAGTCACCAGTCTACAACCAATCAAATACACTGCAATCAATCTAATTAATAAATAGATAAAAATTCAAATAAAAATCATAAAAATTCAAATAAATCACAATTACTAAAATACCCTTGAAATTGAAAAGTGAGTGTGACAAATCTACCCTCCTTAAAATAATTTTGTCCTCGAAATTAAGATGATCCTACTCCTTCTAGGTCAAATCCCAACAATCATGGTCTTAAGAAAACTTATCTAAATCATGCAGTTGGAAAGATATCATACATGATTATGGCAGGTAATCAGTCTGGGGTCTCATCTAGCCACTATAGTCATACTAGAAAAGTAGTCATAAGGTATCAAACATACAAACAATATGGTAGGGTACAGTAATCATCAAGATAGGATAAGGTATAGGTCAAGAACTCACCTCTACTAGGTCTGGTAGCTGGAACTCTCCCGGAGGTAGGCCTCGACTAGGGCAGGTGTAGTAGGACAGTCTCGTATCTTGTGTGCAGCTGACCCAAAAATAGGCACAATCCTAGTCTCTTCCTACAGTCCTTCCATACGTGCCCAGTTCTTACAGAAAGTACAGGTAGGCACCCACTCAACTGGCCTCTGCTGGACAGGAATCTGAACTGGATAGGCTGGTCTAGGCTGGAAGCCTGGGTACTCCTGAGGCTCTGGGTATAAACTGCTCCTCGCTCTCTTGGGACTAGGCTCCCCTCGAATGCATGTAATCCCACAACAGTTGGATACTGAGACTCTGCTCTCATAAGCTCAGCCTGAAGTCTCTGTACCTCCCGCACACTGAAGAAGTCTGTAAATATGAGCCCCATCAGGAATGGCATGGGGTACCACTCCAGGAGGCAAAGGGAGGCCCTCAGTCTCCGGCTGAACTGCAGCCCTCTCCTGAAGGATAAGATGGAGGAAAATTCCGATGGGGCTACTAACACCTCCTGAGCAATAGAAGGGGAAATACAATCTCGGTCTCATCCGAAATTGCAGCTGTGCACTGGGGACAGACTCTGGTCATGGGTGCCATTCTGGAAAAGATAAGAAAAAATAATAAATCATCGGGCTGTAAGGCAGTCTATCATCCTATATAAAACTGGTGATTTAAAAAGAAAAACAACTGAAATTAACTATAGGTTACTATTCTAAAGATGATCAAAATCGAAAGTTTAAAGCACGACTGTCATATCATTAAATCCAATCACGATATATATAAAGAAATTTAGTCTCGGCACGATCTAAGTTGATCAATCTTCGAGTAAATCAATTTGGACAAAATGGGGAACAAGGTCATCAAAGTCTGAGCACGAGCATCCAAGGATGGAGATCTAGGTCACAATTAAATTTAATTCAATTGAGTACGTCCAGATATTAATATGATAAGAAAATGTGACCAAAGTCGATTGGTCGTGATCAATGGAGTTAGGGTTCAATGATATTAAAAAATTTAAAGGATAATTCAAGGATAGAATAAGTCAATTTTCTCCTTTTGATAGGGAAAACAGAAGACAAGGTTTCATAGGGAAGTCAAGTTAATCATCTCTCTGATACCATCAAGCTTATCTAATCATCATTTGTCAATCATATCCTTATCTCATAAGTCCAAATATGAAAATCAACCTTTATATGACTACCACCAAAATTTATACCCTTTTGTTATAAGATTGGACCTTGTCATGATCATCATAGGCTCAATTCTTAAATTCCTAAACATTATTCATGAAGCATACCCTTTTATTTATTAGCACTCAATACTAACCACTTAATCATCTTTAAATCCAAATTCTTCCACCTTGTCTCAAATTAGATCCGAAACCTCTAAATCAAGTTTTATGAAATCCTTGAACTTGTTCAAATTACACTCCTCGTGTTATTCAATCTGAAACTACTAGACCTTACAAAATTATTCTCCAAAAATTAACCTTCATATTTCCTTCAACGTACACCTCAAATATTATTCTCCTTAAAATTTAAAATTTTCTCAAAAATCTCTATATTTTCTTTAATTCAAAAATCTTGCGTTCTTTCTGTTCTTAACCATTTTCTTGCAATTATATTCAATTTGTATTACCATCAAATACAGTTAAAATCTCTTCTCCATTACTAAGTCCCTAAATTTAACATCATAGCCTTAAAGTAAACGTCTCAAGAATCAATAACCAAAATTTATCCAAGTCCTCAACTATGTCGACCTCGAATATCCTCGTCAGCTAAGAAATGCATCTATTATCTACATCCAAATATTTCTCTGTGTGTGATCGTTCCTAGATTGATAATATAAATCTCTTGATTTTATTCTCACTTTTTACCACATCCCTATCTCAAAATTCTATATCAAAGACCAATTTTATATCCTACCTAGATTATCATGTGATAACAAATTACGTCCTTTTCGACTAGATGATTTACGTCACTTCCTCGACCTTTCCAAGGTAAAAAGGTATGGAGATTCAAAGGTTTCAAAGTATAGATGACAGAATTAGACATGAGATGGTGATTGATGTAATTGGGATAGAGTTAACTAAGATAAGAAAAATAGGAATACAAGAAATAATGGCAAGAAGAAATAATGATAAAACCTGTTCTTGCTCATCTGTTCAAGGAATGAACGAATTTTGAGATATAATCTGATAACCATACACGTCTTCCTGAAATCATGTTGCTAGAATTTTGCCACCAGTAAGCATAGCTGCAATAAACAATAGAGTCGTAACTAAGGTATACACCCTATAATCATGTTATTTAGAATTCTTACCTGCCAACCGGTATGGCTGCAAGAAAATCTAAATTCATAACTAGGATAAGTATATCAAAATTAGGCTCTATGTCCTTGTCTTGCTAGCAGTATGACTGCGATAAATTTAACCCCACAATAAAGTAGACATTTACTTTCTCACTGTCCTTATCAAGTATGTTATCAGGTTATACCCTAAATTCCAAAATAAAATAAATATAATATATTTAAATACAAACTCAAAGTTAACTAATCAACAAGGTTCAAAATTCAATAATGAATCCATCAAAATCAAATTCAATAACAAGGAGTAATGAGTGAATCAAATGAGTAATGGGTGACTCAAATTAGGAAAAAAAGATTTCAGATCGAAGTTAAAATAAGATTCTCAGGGTCGTCCCAGGAATCTCTCAAGGAATCCTAACAGTGATTGAGTATCCCTCATTCTAACACTTTGCTTCCTATACTCTATAGCAGGCTCGTAGTAGTACAACTAAATTGCCGTACTACCACGACATCGCACTAATGCGAATCTGGTCCTGCATGGACCGGAGAGATAAAATGTGCTCCACTATCTGAAGACAGATCAAACAAGGAATCAATTACTGAAAAAGAAGCAAATCATCAAAGAGAGACAGTTTTTCAAAAGAGACAATTAACAGCAAGAATTTGATAAGAGTTTTCTAATGTGATTGAGTACCTTAACTTATATCTATATCCTACTGCAGGCTGTAATGATACTCTAGTTCGAGTACACTACGAAATCTATAATTGTGATTGTACCTGCATGGCCTCACTAAAAATGTGTCACGACCCGCACCAGTGAAAGGCACGAGAAGTGAAGTACGCCCAGCCTACGCGCAGTGTCAGCGGTAGAACGCTGTCCTGGTCACAATATCTAACACAGTCTAGGATATGCTC
>JANAVB010039020.1:6283138-6363138 GCA_029216955.1 Iris pallida
AGGGAGGCCAACAGAGGCCACAACAACAACATGGAGAAAGAAGACAGCAACAGGGAGCTCAGCCAGGCAAGGGCCAGGCCTTCACCTTATCACTGGAGGATGCACTAGCTTCAGGTGATGTGGTTGTAGGTAATTTTTGTTACCTCTTTTCTTGTAGTAGCATTGTTTGATTCGGGGGCTACCCACTCTTTTATATCTGCACGATTTATAAAACGTATTGGATTGGAGTTCGAGGCATTGCCAGAGAGGATAAATATACTCACTGGTAATGGGTTCGTAGGAGTTAGCAGAGTGTGCTTAGCGTGTCCGGTCGTAGTGTATGGGGATTATTACTGCATCTTTGATTGAGTTTCTATAGGAAACTTTGACGTTGTCCTAGGCATGGACTGGTTGAGAGACAGTCATGCGACGATAGATTATCGAAGAGGTAGGGTAGTGTTAATGTACCTGGCATTAAGGAGTTCGTCTTTATCGATCATTGGAGGATCGACCCAAGGGCATTGTTGCAGAAGCATTGGCAGAACAGGAGCAGATTCCAAGAGTGGTCAGAGATTTCTTGATATTTCCAGATGAGCTTCCAGGTATATCACCGGTGAGAGATGTGGAGTTTTGTATTGAGTTGAATCCTGGAACGGAGACTAAAGTCGATAGAGTTTAAAGGATGTCACAGTCAGAGTTGGACAAATTGTACCAGCATGAAGAACTGAAGGCAAAGCAGTTTATCCGAGACACTGAATCGCCCTAGGCAGCACCAGTGATTTTAGTACCTAAGAAGGATGGATCGACACGAATGTGCATTGATTACCAGTAGTTGAATACAGTAACAGTGAAGAACAAGTATCCGTTACCAAGGATCAATGACTTGTTTGATCAGTTGAGTAAGGACTGCGTTCTCTAAGGTTGATCTTCGATCTGGATATTATCATGTGAGGGTCCGGGAGCAGGACATACCCAAGATAGCATTTAGATCGCGGTATGGGCATTATGAGTTTCTGATGATGCCATTTGGACTGACTAATGTCCCATTCGTGTTCATGGATTTGATGAATCGCATCTTTATGCCATTTGGATAAGTTTGTAGTAGTATTCATAGACGACATTCTCGTCTATTCCAGTAGTGAAGAAGAACATGAGAAACATCTTCGGACAGTTTTGAAGACCTTGAAGGAGCATCAACTTTATGTAAAGCTTGGTAAATGTGAGTTTTGGTTGGATCGTATTTCGTTCCTAGGACACATTATTTCTGGAGCAGGAGTGTCAGTAGATCTGAAGAAGGTTGAGGCAGTAGAGAATTGGCCAGTTTCGAAGACGGTAGCAGAAGTGCGTAGTTTCTTGGGATTGGCAGGTTATTACAGAGATTCGTGGTAGACTTCGCCAGGATTTCGGTACCCTTGACGCGTTTGACACATAAGAATATAGAGTTTGTTTGGTCACCAGAGTGTCAGACATCATTTGAAGAGTTGAAGAAGAGATTAATCTCAGTCCCGATCTTGATGCTTCCAGTAGGGTCGGGAGGGTTTACAGTATATTGTGACGCATCCGGGAAGAGACTTGGGTGTGTATTGATGCAGCATGGTAAGGTGATAGCATATGCATCTCGACAGCTTCGAGATCATGAGAAGAAACTATCGACCCACGACCTGGAATTAGCAGCAGTGGTGTTTTCGCTTAAGTTATAGAGGCACAATTTATATGGGGATCGAGTGGAGATCTACACCGATCATAAGAGCTTAAAGTATGTATTTACCCAGAGGGACCTAAACATGCGACAAAGAAGATGGTTGGAGTTACTGAAGGACTTTGATGTAAATCTTCAGTATTATCCAGGCAAGACGAATATGGTAGCAGATGCCTTGAGCAGAAGGGGTGGCGCATTCATTTTAACCTCACAGAGGCATATTTTGGAAGATCTTCAAAAATGGGAATTGAAGTGATCTTGCCACAAGATACAGGAGTTATGGCCAGTTTGCAGATTCAGTCTACTTTAGTGCAGAGGATCAGAGCAGCCCAGACAAAGGATCCGTGAATCCAGAAGCTTCGATCAGAATGTGAATTAGGACTCAGAAAAGAGTTAGTAATCCATGAGGATGGTACACTTAGGTTCGGAAACTGTCTTTTGTGTACTAGGTGGAGACCTTCGATAGAAAGTTATGTCAGAGGCTCACTGTTCTCCTTACTCCATCCATCCCGGAGGCACAAAGAAGTACCAGGATAAAGTAGCACTTTGGTGGAATGGCATGAAGAGGGAGATAGCGAGGGTTGTTTCTAAATGTTTGGTATGTCAGTAAGTGAAGGCAGAGCAGCAGAGGCTAGCAGGATTGTTACAGCTGCTTCCTATTCCGAAGTAGAAATGGGAGCACATCACGATGAACTTTGTGACCGGTTTACCTAGGACTCCGACCGTCGAAACGCAGTTTGGGTAATTGGCATCGGCTCACGAAGGTTGCTCATTTTCTTCCTTTCAGAGTAGGGCAGTCTACTGTGCAGTTGGTAGAAATATATGAAGCAGATTGTGAGACAGCATGGTGTTTCAGTCAGCATAGTATCGAATGAGACACACGATTCACCTCTCACTTTTGGCAGAGTTTGTATCAAAGTTTGGGTACCAAGTTGAGGTTCAGTACAGCCTATCATCCGCAGACGGACGGACAGTCAGAAAGAACCATTCAGACATTGAAAGATATGTTACGGGCTTGTACTTTAGACTTCGGTAGAACTTGGGAAGATTATCTTCATTTAGTATAGTTCTCTTACAATAATAGTTATTAGGTAAGTATACAGATGGCACCGTTTGAAGCATTATATGGAAGAAAATGCAGGTCCCCTCTGGCATGGGACGATGTGGGAGAACACAAAATTATTGGGACCAGAGATGATCACGCAGACCGTGGAAACAGTCAAGTTGATCAGAGAGCAGCTTTGACTTGCGCAAGACAGACACCGACTCTGGGTATATCAGCATCGTAGGCCTCTAGAGTTGATGTTGGTGACTAAGTGTTTCTGTAAATTTTGCCTACTCGGGTATCATCAGATTTGGAACCTGAAAAAGTTTAGTTCGAGATATGTTGGTCCATTTGATATTCTCGCTCAGGTAGGCGATGTTGCTTATCGTCTTACCCTTCCGCCTTCGCTACATGATGTATATGATGTGTTTCATGTATCTCAGTTACGTAGGTATGTCCCGGATCTGAGTCACATCCTCGATCATTCTGAGCTGGTCGTCGTTACCGACCCGACTTACGAGGAGCAACCCGTATCCATTTTGGATCGGCGAGAGAAGGTGCTCAAGAACCGGACTATTAATCTTGTCCGTGTTGCATGGGGCCATCACTCACCGGAGGAGTCGACATGGGAGCGCGAGAATGAGATTAGATCTCGATATCCGCACTTGTTCGACTCGAAAGGTATATTATCCTTATATCTTTGTAATATGTTCCTTTTTATTGCACCCGCTAGGGTGGATGATTGTTTTCTAATGCCTGCTAGAATTGACGGAATTGCATGTGTAGTTAGTCTTATAGTTAGCATATTTCTTGTCTTGATTTCTCTATCTTATCTTGGCAGAAATTTGAGGACAAAATTTTTCTAAGGAGGGTAGAGATGTCACTCCCCGATCCCGACATACGTATTTTTTTTTTTGATTCTTGTGTACAGTATTTGTACATGTGCACCTTTAATTTATTGTTTTACTAATTGTTGCATGTAGCATTTAAACATGTCATTAGTGGAATGGTTAGAGCATGTTTAGAGACTGTGGTTTGGTGGAGCCAACCCTCACCCACTATAAATAATCTCTTCCATACTCTCTTTCTCATTCACTCTCTCATTCAATTCCCTCAACCACCATATTAGGCAAGTACAACTTACTCAAAAGTAGAGATTTGTGCATTTTTTATCCTTGATTTTTTTTCTTTGATATTATTTGTCTATATGTTCTTCTCATCATCCTCTACAAGTTTAGTACTTGGTATTTTCGGTTTTGATGGATGGATTCTTGTAGATCTAAGTTTATGTCATTTTCGGTTTTTCCTTAGTTTTGATCTATTAAACTTGCTTATTTTCAAAATCTAGTTGTTCCATGTGGTAGAGCATTTTATTTAACCCAAATTTGACCTTTGAAAAGTTAGATTTTATTTTGTTTTGGCCGAGTTGTGCAAGTTTGAAGTTCATGGGTTCCATAGCCATCTTTCTCGAATTTTGGAGAAGATGAGCAGCTTGTGTAACACCCACTTTTCTAAAATGAGGGTAATTTTGAACTTTTGTAAAAGTTTATTATTTAATAATAGGATTTATGATTTATGAGGATTTTTAATTAATTTAATACTATTTAAAATTGGTGAATTATAATTTTGATGTGTTAGCTAGTGAACCTTAGAACTGTTGAGCCTAGAGACTAACCATGACTATGGGAACCTAACCATGTGATTAGAATGTCTATTTACAACTTTTTAGACTAAGGATATTTTGGTCATTTTGTGACTTTTGAATTATTTAGGATTTTGATTAATTGGTAAATTTTAGATTATTTTAATAATATTTAAATTGATGTATTATAATTTTGGTCATTTTTCATATTATAATATTTTAGGAATTTTTATATTTTAATATTGATTTGACGGGATTTGTTTAGTCGGGTTTGAGTTTCGTTTCGTTTCGACTTGTGTTAGTGACCCGGGTAGCTTAAACTCTAGACGGGACCCCAAGATTCGTTAGTCATGGCCCACAAATCCCACTAATTAAATTAGTAAGTTTAGACTAATCCCACTTGTTAGATTGGTTAAGTTAAAGGCTTAAATTTAACCCTTTTGATCCCAAACTTGAACCTAACTTAAAATTAACCAAAAGGACTAGTAGAGGCCTTATTGGGCTTTCCTCCAAGGCCCAAATAGGGTTTAATGGCAGCCACTATAGGTAGGTTAGCCTCCCTTCCTTTTTATTTCATTCCCTCTTGCCTCTTTTTCTTCACAAAGTGTTCTTCCCCAAATTAGAGAGCTTCCCTCTTTGATTTGATCTCCAAATCCTTACATCCCTCCACCAAAACTTCCATCCAACCTTCTCTACTACCAAGGGAGGGTGCTAGCAAAGATTGGAGCAAAGTGCAAGGAGGAGTGTCCTTTTTGGAAGATCTTCGTGTCGGGGCCGTGTCCTTGGGAGTATCATTGCACTACCAAATAAGTTATATTACCGACGAAATTAGCGACGTTTATTGAAAAACATCGCTACCATTAAGGGAATTAGCGACGCATAAATAAAACATTGCTGATCGTCGCTATCAGCGACGATCAGCGACATTACTGCGACATCTTTTAAGTTAAAAAAATAATATTGCTGATAAGTCGGTGAACGTCGCTAATTTGACTAGTAATAGCGACGTTTATCGACGTAAGTGTTTTACGTCGCTAATATCAAATAATAGCGACATTTATCGACGTCTTTAGTAACGTCGCTAATGTTTTTAATATAGGATTTCGACTTCATTTCTTTACCCCCATTTGTTCCCCAAAAATTTCAAACCCCCTCCGCTCGTTCGACCACCGCGCGCCTCGCCCATCGCCGGAGCCCGACGTCCACCACCTCCACCACCTCTAGCCATCGCCACTCGCCATCGCCAGAGCCCGACAACCGTTCGCTGACCCCTCCCTCTCCACTAGGCTCCTTCTCCTCTCCGGCCAACACCCCTTCCCTCCTACCATCCCCCCTTGTTGATCATGTAAACCCTAACCCTACTCGGACACACATACACATGGATGCAGACAGACACATATATACGGACACAGACGGACATATACACACATACACACGACACATACATTTTTTGGAGTTGCATTGATTCAAACAAAATTCGCTTCGTTTGACTATGCATTACAAGTGTATTGAATTTGGAGTGTTTCTGACATAATAAATCCCCTTCCTATTTTACTAATTTTTTTCACTTGTAACATAATTCAGAAGGAACTCGTGAAGAATTTGTTGCTCGGAGTTTTTGCATTCTTGTATACAGAATTGCTACTTGCAGCATAATGGTAATCATATCACAGTCAACAAATATTGTCATTCTTACCAAGCATTAGAAGTATGGATTATCTTTTACAAATACCAATTATTCTTACTCTATCCAAATAAGAAAATTATAAAATTGGACAGTTGTGGAGGACATAGTGGCGTCTAATCAAATACTATTGGCAAATCAAAATAGAATACATATGCATAGCATTGCAATGGTGTATCTAACACTTTCACACTTCCTTAGAGTTGCATTGATCCACAAAAAAAGTCAATTCCTTTGGTTAGGCATTACAAGTGCATTGAAACTGAAGTATTTCTGACATAACAGATTTCTTGTTTTGCCATTTTCACTTGCAACATATATAACTGGAAAAGAACTTGTTGTTAGTTGGTGGACCTTATATCATACCATTTTCATTTGCAACATATACATCAGCGATATATATTAAATTTGTATTATATAATGTGAAACCATAGTACATCGTAAATTATATCATATCATTTTGTAACTTATATGAGATTTGTTGTAATTTCATCTCCAACAAGAAACTATAAGTATACTTACATGTCCTTCAACTTCTAAATTGCAAAATTACTACATTAGGCAAGAACCACTAACCTCGTCACTGCCAATGTCTATTTTCTAGGTCTCAACTTGCTTCGAGTCTTTGATCCTATGTTGTCGGAGAATAGAAAGCGCATACTCCATGGAATGGACTGGCCTTACATGCAAGTCGTCTGTGATTATGTATCTTTTCCCTCCTTTCACAAACACACCATCCTTAATGTTGCCTCCATCTGAAACCTGCTCCCGACCATATTCAATCACACATAATTTTTTTGCTGTATGTAGTATATATATATATACATATAGGATATATTTGTATATATACTAGGTTTGGGGTTAAGGCCTCGTTTGGTTCACGGAAAGGAAATGAATTCCCTTGTATTTTCCATGGGAATGGAAAAGTAGGATTCATGTCACATTTTCTTTCCGTTGTTTGGTAAAACAAGGAAAGCACCTAGGAAAGACCATTTGATTTGTAATAAATGTTCCAATAATATAGCAATATTCCAATAATATCCTTACCTTTTAAATAAAAATAACATTAATGGTAAAACAAGCAATAACACATGGTTACTTTTGTCATAAGTTTTGTAATAAATATTGTGAAAGGAGGAGGGAAAATGAATCCCATGGGTCCTGAGTGGTTGAACTTAGGATTGATTTGGTCTTGGTACCTTATATGCAACTTTGACCTTTAGGTTCTAGTATCAATTCGAGTATCTAGATATTGCCCCAATAACTGAACTTGGTCGATACATATCATATACATATTCTTTCCTCTATCCAGTATACATGGTACTGCACTCCCTAATACCTATAGTCTGTACTTGACATAGTAACATGATGGCCTATGTCAAGTTGATACAGACGCCACCATTAGGTAGTTGCTTGTGCCCAGATCTGCCCCTTCTAATATATATGTTCTGATACCAAGTATACCATTGGTGCTTTTGAGTATCAATTCTGATACACTATAGCACCCCTCAAAACATTGGTCATATGGTTATGTCATGTGATATACTATTACCACTTGTTGTATCATGATTACTTGGAATTCTATTTCAATGTTTATAATATGTCATGATTAATGCGCCTATTACTTTTACAAGTCTTTCAACGATGTGCATGTATCTATCTTACAGAATTATCCTCAAATGGATATGGAGCTAAATTACTATCTGCGGTATCGTTCTTGGATGTACAACCATCATCCTGATGATATGTGCGGTGTGCGGGATGAATTCATAGAGGGTGTACAGCAGTTCCTGCAGTTTTCTAAGGCGTTCCCTCAGTACATGGACGGTACCAAAATTAAGTGTCCGTGTGTGAGATGTCGTAACTTGAAATATCATCCAGAAGTGGAAGTCACGTATCATTTATATTCGAAGGATTTCACGCCGAATTACTATCAGTGGAGCGCGCACGGGAAACTTGTGTCTTTAGCATCGGAGTATGAGCCTTATGTGGATGTCCACAACCATGCTGCTTATGACGATGGGTTAGTGAATATGGTTTTTGACGCGACATGGCCTACTTTCGATCCGGACAATCATAAAGCACCTGAAGAGGCACCGAATGCCGATGCTGCAAAGTTTACGAAGTTGCTGGAGAATGCAAGAAATCTATTATATCCTGGTTGTGAGGATCATTCACCATTGGAGGTGGTTACAAGATTATTGAGCATCAAGTCCGATTTTAATATGTCGCAAGATTGCTACAACCGACTTATGGAGTTGATTATATAAATATTGTCTGAGGGTGCTAAGTTGCCTAAAGACTTTTACCGGTCTAAGAGGATGGTGAGATCGCTCTGGATGGGATACGAGAAAATTGATGCATGTCGCAACAGGTGCATGTTGTACTATAAAGGCGACAAGGTTGAAAATGCCTGCAGATTTTGTGGTGCTGATCGCTACAAGGGCAGTGGTAGAGGAAAGTCTGTCGGTGCAAGGAAGCCTACCGATTCGATGCACTACTTGCCGTTGACGCCGCGGTTGCAGCGGTTGTTTATTGTGAAGGAAACTGTAGAAAACATGAGTTGGCATAAGCGGGAACAGACCGAAGGAGTGTTGGATCACCCATCTGATGGAGAAGCATGGAAGCACTTTGATCGAGAGTATCCAGATTTTGCTTCTGATCCGCGTAATGTCATATTGGGTCTCTGCTCCGACGGTTTTACCCCATTCGGACTTTCGGGATCCCAGTATCCGTTTTGGCCTGTGATCGTCACTCCGTACAATCTACCACCTTGGATGTGCATAAAGACTCCGTATATGTTCCTCACCGTTATTATCCCAGGTCCGAATAATCTGAAAAGGAACATCGATGTGTATTAACAGCCATTGATTGATGAGTTGAATCAGCTGTAGGAAGTAGGTTCCAACACGTACGATGTTTCCAGAAAATAAAATTTTCAGATGCGGGCAGCACTTATATGGACCATCAACGACTTTTCGGCCTATGGAATATTATCTGGATGGAGCACGCATGGTCGTATTTTATGTCCGTATTGCATGGACCGCACTAAGGCTTTTCGTTTGAAACACGGAGGCAAACCTTGCTTCTTCGATTGTCATCGATAATTCCTGTCGAAGGATCATCCGTACCAGAGGAACAAAAATGCTTTTCGTGCTGGCATTGCGGAGAAGGCTAATCTACCCCCAAGGTGGCCCGGATACACGATATGGAAAGAGGTAAAAGATTTAACGAGAGCTATTGAAGAGCCTGCTAAGGGATACAAGTGTGACAGATTTGGTCGCACTCATAACTGGACGAAAAGGAGTATATTCTGGGATCTGCCATATTGGAGCATCAATCTGATTAGACATAACCTTGATGTCATGCATATCGAGAAGAATGTGTTTGACAACATAATTAATACTGTAATGGACGTAAAGGGGAAGACGAAAGACAATCCAAAGGCAATATTGGACTTGGAAGAAATATGTAGACGTCCTGTATTGCATTTGATTGAGGAGGGGAATGGAAAGTTGAAGCAGCCTAAGGCAATTTTCTCACTGGAGAAGGAGGATAAAGTGAGACTTTGTAGGTGGATTCAAGGTCTAAAATTTCCAGACGGATATGTTTCAAACTTGAGAAGATGCGTCGACCATAAGGAGAACAAACAGGCAGGTATGAAGAGCCATGATTGTCACGTATTTATGGAGAGGTTAATTTTAATTGCATTTCGGGAATTCTTACCCCAGGTTGTTTGGAATTCATTGACCGAGCTTAGCATATTCTTCAGAGATCTTTGTTCTACTAAGTTGCTCGTCGATCGTCTAGAAAAGCAGGAGAACGATATTGTGGTAACACTATGCAAGCTCGAGAAGGTATTTCCTCCTAGATTCTTCGACTCCATGGAGTATTTGCCAATTCATCTTTTCTACGAGGCACGTGTTGGTGGGCCCATCTTTTATCGGTGGATGTACCCGTTTGAGCGGCATTTGAACCACCTAAAGAGGAAGGTGAAAAACAAGGCTCGGGTCGAGGGTTCTATTTGTGAAACTTATATTCTCGAGGAGATTACAAATTTCTGCTCGACGTATTTCAAACCTCATGTTGCTACGAATAAAACGAGGGCTCCGAGAAACGACGACGGATATCAAGAATCTAATGATGGAATACTGAAAGTATTCAATGAGTCTGGAAAGCCTTCGGGGAAAATGAAGAAGAGATATTTGAATGACGAAGAGCTAAGGGCTGCTCAGTTGTATATATTACTCAATTACGACGATGATGAAGTGGAGAAGCTAGAGGGGTAAGTAATTAATGATGAGCTGGTTTACGTCATCTCAATAAAATAGTATAAGCTAATATTATACTACTAATCAGCGGTTTATTCGTTGTTGTTTTTCAGCACATGTAATGATGAGTTGAGGTCGGTTAGACCCTACCTAACAGACGATGAATTAGAACAAGAAATGAGACGTCATTTTCTTTCTTGGTTGAGCGAATATGTAAGCAGCTAAGTAATTACTGGTCTCTTATAATGCAACACGACAATAAATAACTTACTATCTCTTCTTTGGTATTCAGGTCGATCGTCTAATTTCACCCGAGATTGAATTAATTAGAACTCTTGCCAAGGGACCAATTGTTGCCATTAAAATATGGCCAAGTTACTGTGTGAATGGCTTTAGTTTCAAGTCGACAAATGCTCCGATCAGCGACAACTTCCTGGATCTTGATTCCACGAAAAATAGTTATTTGTGTATCAAATCTTCGAGCTACAAAGACGTCGATCCAGGAAATAATTTGGCATCTTGCGAGAGATTGTGGAGTTGACATATAATTATGGCAGAGAACCAGCAAAGATCGTTGTTCAAGTGTGAATGGTTCGATCCGATTGAAAATCAAGGTTGAAAAATTGACAAGCATGGTCTTGTGGATATAAAATACAAGCATAGATATCAAGGCTACAAACCATTTGTCCTATCAACTCAGGCTCAGCTGGTGTACTTCACAGCTTATCCGAGACGGGGAGCAACGGAGTCTGACTGGTGGGCAGTATGCAAGACTAAAGCTAGAGATACTTTTGATGTTGACGAAAAGGCTTATCAGGAGGACGAGCTACCTCTTGTAACCAATATTGTTGATGTGGACTCCACGGAAGTTACGCATTACACGACTAATGTAGAAGATGTAGAATTATCCGAAGAGGAAGGCGAAGCCGACGATGGCAAAGATGAAAGTGAAGATGAGGAGGAGGAGGAAGAGGAAGATGAGGTCGAGGAAGACGAACAAGATGAATATTCTGAAGATGATTGAGAGAGATCTACTTTCATTTCCTTATTATGTAGAGTTGGTTATTATCTAGTTTTGGTTACTATCTGAACTTAGATGTTTCTTGTAAAATATACTATCTGGACTTAGATGTTTCTTGTCGAATGTACTATCTGAACTTAGATGTTTCTTGTAGAATATACTATCTGAACTTAGATGTTTCTTGTAGAATATACTATCTGGACTTAGATGTTTTTTGTAAAATATATCATCAGATGTTGTCTTGGTTATTATCTTGTCTTTGTTATACTTTCATATTTTTAGTCTCTATTATTTGTTGTATCTCATCATATGTTGTTATCAGGTATGACAGGTCGCCGCGAATCGTTCCGACGTAGGTGTCTCGCCCCAGAACCAGAATACTGGAGAGCGGGGGACAGACACAGCCAGCTACGTACATTGAAGTATAATCTACCTCGATATACGATCACGGCTGTCTAGATGCATGAGGGTTTATCTACAAGCCAACAGTCTCTTATGGTCATGAACAAGCCTAGTGTCTCAATCTCAAGCAAGTAAGTAAATGTTACAAGATGTTAGATCATCTGACATACAAAGTAAGGCGTCCCAAATATTACATGTTCAGATGATCATGAAGCTAGTTATACAAAATGTGAAGACTAGTAAGAGTTTCAGTCATACATGATCAACCCTAGGATTTGTCAATCATATTACAGCCCGTAGGTAGACAGTAAGTAAAGTTGCAAACGAGCTAACACTTGCTCGGCGGCTAAACGCCTCAAAAAATATTTTTACAAGAGAGTGGGAGAGCAAAATAAGAATCCACTCGTTGTCAGGGTTGCGCCTAGTGGTCACAATCTGGCTGGAAGGCTGGAGGATCCTCGAGTCCTACTCCGAAATTAGGCCATACAAAACCAGCTGGGTCAGACCCCAGAAAGAGTAGGGGTGCAACTTGGGCGGGCTAAACCCGAGCCCGATTGGGTAAACCCGTTAATGGGTTGGGTTAGGGTTGAAGATACTTGGGTTCGGACTCGGGTTTGGGTTCAAATATTTGAACCCGATCATAAATTGGGTTGGGCTCGGGTTCATATGTCGGGTTACCCGAGGAACCCGAAACCCGACTTTATATATATATATATATATATATATATATATATATATATATATATATATATATATATATATATATATATATATATATAGTCATACTTCTTTAACTCCTAAACTTCTTCACCCAAACTCTTCAACTCTTTATCCAAATCTTATTTCAGTTTGTATTTTGTAATGATCAAGACTTGATTGCTATTTAATTATGTGTTTAATATTACTTTTGTTTAAAATTATTTCAGTTAGTATATTAGAGCCCGATAAACCCGATGGATCCGACCCAACCCGAGTTCAACCCGAGCCAAATCCGATCCTCCGGGCTTGGTCTTGGGCTTCATATGTTGAACCCGAGGTCGGGCCGGGCTTGGGCTCGGGCTAGGCTTATGATTCATCGGGTTGGGCTCGGGTTGACCTCAAGCCCGACCCAACCCACCCGAGTTGCACCCCTAAGAAAGAGCAAGTGCCACAAGGGAGGCTTCACTTAAGAACTAAAACCAGCATATTAGCACATGGGAATATAAATGGTATTAAAAGACATGATTTAGAGAAAACAAGATGATAAACGATAAGACAACTAAGGGACTATTCCGGTAGCCAAGTTACAACCCGTAAACCAAATAAGGACTGGGGTTGTAACCCTTCACCTAAACAGGGCTTAGTTTCCAACCAATTATCGACAAGAGTAAAGCATAAGCAAGCATGCGATGAAGTAATCATAGAGTGGAATCGGTTAGACAAGACTAGACTGGACTGCATCCATCATTCACGGCCAAGCAAGAGTACGGCTTGATACTTTAACTAACTAGGCTTATCACACGCCTAGTTACTAGCAAGACGCAATGAGATGTTTCCGCAGTCACAAGCCCTGCAGCTATCCAGGTTATCCAGGCAAGGAGATTTATTAGAGTTACAAGAGTAATCAAGCTTACTGGTGTACTTTCAGTACTTATGTTTTCAAGAAGTGTCCCACATGACAGTGAGCTGGAAATGTGCCCTACTCGTCGGCAGGCTACAAGTCCTTCTAGTGTGGCCATGATAACAGGATCACCTGTAACTGAAAAATCTCTCTATATGAAATACTTGATCAATCTATTCATTAACCTAGTCAGATTCATTATAAATGCCTGACCGTGGTAACCAGAAATTCATGTCCTAGACATGATACAAGACAAGACAGGTAGCTTATAAAGGCACAATAAAAAAATCAACCACGATGTCAAGACAAGAGTTACTTAGCAAATCAGGATAGCTGTCACAACAGCGTTCAAGATTTTCATGTCATGTCAGGTTACTTGTTACTTGTCAAGATCGCTTGTCAGGAGTGTGCCTCGACGGGCCACTATCAAAATTATACATGCCGTATCAAGTTTACTTGTTACTTATCAAGAGTGCGCCAAGCCGGGTTGTGCCAAGCTAGGTTGTGCCAAGCCAGCTTGTGCCAAGCTAGGTTGTGCCAAGCTAGGTTACGACAGTGCCAGGTTGCACCAGCAGCCAGGTTACGGCAGTGCCAGGTTGCAACAGTGCCAGGTTGCGCCAGTACCAGGTTGTGCCAGTGCCAGGTTGCGCGCAACCTAGATGACGCGGTGCTAAAAAGTACGCGCGCACATTGTTCATCTTTTCCAACCAGCATAAAAATGCTTGGTTGAACCCATGAACTTCAAATGACCATAACTCGGTCAAAATAACTCCAAATTATGACTTTCAAAGGTCAAAATAGGGTAGAACAAAATTCTCTACAACATGGAACAACTAGTTTTTGAAAAAAGCAAGTTTGATAGATCAAAACCACACAAAAACCGAAAATACATCAAACTTAGATCTACAAGAATCCACCCATAAAAATAAAAAACTCCAAGTTCTAAAGAGGCTTATAATTATGTAAAAAAGAGAATGGAACAATAAAACTTGAGATCCATCATGAAGCAAGTTGCAGTTGCCTAGGACTCTTGGGTGTAGGTGGAGAGGAGTAAATAAAGAGGATGGAGAAGTTATGAGAAATAAATGGAGGAGAGAGAGAAGGGTTGACTTATATATTAAGCCCAAACTATGTCAACCAAAATAGGCCAACATGTTGAACCAAACCAAAATAAACCAAGTCAAGAATAAACCAAGACTAGGCTAAGCAAGACAAGTCTAACTACGATCCATCTGACAATTGTCAGAAATCCATACACGTATAATAAAAATACGTATAACGGAAAACGAGAGTGACAACTCTACCCACCTTAAAAGAATTCCATTCTCGAAATTAAATCAAGAGGCTAGAGATGTCGGGGTAAGCTACACTAACCACAGGCAATCTATGACTAGCAATTAATCAAGCAATCATTCATGCAAGCAAGGAGTTAAGAGCATAAGGCACAAGGAAGACATTATACCTCATGAGTCAAACATGTGTGGATATCGCGATCAGATATCATCCTCACATTCCCAAGTTGACTCACCCAAAGGGTGATGACCCCAAGCAACACGGACTAACTTAATAGTCTTGTTCCTGAGTACCTTCTCTCTTCGGTCCAATATGGATACGGGTCTTTCCTCATACGAAAGGTTGGTACCAATAACCAATTCTGAATGATCAAGGATATGGCTCGGATCCGGGATATACCGTCGTAATTGGGATACATGGAATACGTCATGTACCTCATATAACGACGATGGAAGAGCGAGACGATAGGACACATCACCTACTCACTCGAGAATGTCAGACGGCCCTATATACCTAGGACTAAGCTTTCCCCGTACGCCGAATCGAATAACGCCACGGGTAGACGAGATCATAAGGAATACGTGGTCACCGATAGAAAACTCAAGAGGACGCCGATGAGAATCGGTCCAATGACACTGACGATCTTATGCAACTCAAAGATGATCTCTAACTTGTCTGACCACCTCGATAGTTCGAGTAACCATTTCTGGACCAAGCATCCGCCTCTCGCCTATATCATTCCAGGCTAAAGGTGATCTGTACTTTCTGCCATACAGTACCTCAAACGGTGCTATCTGGATACTGGCCTGGAAACTATTATTGTAGGAGAACTCCACGAGATGAAGGTGATCTTCCCATAAACCACCGAAGTCGAGTGTATATGATCGTAACATATCTTAGATAGTCTGAATCGTGCGTTCTGACTGACCATTTGTCTGCGGATGATATGCTGAACTGAACTTGAGACGAGTCCCCAAACTCTCTTGAAGACTCTACCAAAAGTACGATGTGAATTTTGAATCTCTGTCTGATATAATACTAACTGGCACTCCATGCAATCTGACTATCTGTCTAAGGTACATCTCTGTAAGCTGATCCGTTGACTGGCCAATTCTGAAAGGAATAAAATGAGCTACCTTCATGAGCCGGTCAACTATAACCCAGATTGTATCTCTCTCAGCTGGAGATTTAGGTAATCCAGTTACAAAATCTATGGTAATGTGCTCCCATTTCTATTCTGGGATCGATAAAGGTTGAAAAAGTTTGGCTGGTCTATGATGTTCAGCTTTAACTTGTTGACAAACTAAACAACGAAAGACAAACCGAGCTATCTCCCTCTTCATGCCATTCTACCAGAAATGCTGACGGATATCACGATACAACTTCGTGCTACCGGAATGAATTGAATACTACGAACTGTGAGCCTCTGCTATGATCTCCTGTCTGATATCATCGCTGGGTACACAAAGACACCTTCTATGTCGGAGAGTACCGTCTTCATGAATACATAACTCTGTTCTCCTTCCTGCTTCACATTCCACCCTAAGCTACTGAAGCTTAGAATCTGTTGATTGAGCTATCTTGATCCTCTCAACTATACTGGACTGAACTTGCATACTGGACATCAATGCCACATTGGTAGGAAGAACCACTTCTATTCCCATCTTCTAAAGATATGCTAATAACTCTGGCTGTGCTATTAGAAAATAAGCTCATGCTCTTCTACTCAACGCATCTGTAACTATATCGGCCTTTCCAGGATGATACTGTAAGTTGATATCGTAATCCACAAGTAGCTCTAGCCATCTCCTCTGACGCATGTTAAGATCCTTCTGAGTAAACACATACTTAAAACTCTTGTGATCGGTAAAAATCTCCACCCGATCTCCATACAAGTAATGCCTCTATAATTTAAGTGCGAAGACCACCGCTGCTAACTCCAAGTTGTGGGTTGGATAATTCCTCTCATGGTCACGAAGCTGACGTGACGCATAAGCTACTACCGTACCATGCTACATCAAGACACATCACAATCCTCTGCCATAAGCGTCACAATAAACTGAAAATCCTCCAGTCCCATCTAGAAGCGTAAGAATATGAGCCGTCATCAATCCTTGCTTCAACTTCTCGAATGAACTCTGACACTCTACTGTCCAAGCAAACTGTATATCCTTGCGGGTCAACTGCGTCAATGGTGTCAAAATCCGAGCAAAGTCTGACACAAATCGTCGGTAATAGCGGCCAATCCTAGGAAACTGCGAACTTCTGCGACGGTATTGGGAACTGGCCATGTCTCTATGGCAACTATCTTCTGGGGATCCACTTCCACTCCACCTCGGGTGATGATGTGACCTAAGTACAAAATACGATCAAGCCAAAATTCGTACTTACTGAACTTCGCATACAACTCGTACCCTCTGAGAATCTGTAGGACTATTCGGAGATGCTGCTCATGCACTGCTTCATTCTTACTATAGACTAAGATGTCGTCTATGAACACTATCACGAATTGGTCCAAATAGGGCATGAAGATACGATTCATGAGGTCCATGAATACGGATGCCGCATTGGTCGCTCCAAATGGTATAACGAGAAACTCCCAATGTCCATATCTAGATCTGAATGCTGTCTTCGGAATATCTTGCTCTTTGACTCTGATCTGATGGTACCCCGACCGTAAGTCAATCTTCAAGAATACTGCAGCCCCACTGAGTTGATCGAACAAGTCATCTATCCTTGGTAGAGGATATCCGTTCTTGATTGTTACAGAATTCAAGGTATGATAATCAACACATAATCTTGACGTATCATCCTTCTTCTTCACAAGAAGCATCGGGGCTCCCCAAGGTAATCCACTAGCACGAATGAATCCCTTGGTTCTGAGTTCTTCAATCATCTTGTACAGGATCTCTAACTCTGATGGTGCCATTCTGTAGACTCTCTCTGACACTGGTGCCGTTCCTGAAATTAAATCGATAGTGAACTCTATTTCTCTCTCTGGCGGCATGCCTGGAAGCTCTTCGGGAAATACATTAGGAAACTCTTCTACCACTCTGGAAAACTGAACTGCTTCTGCCACTGCCATCCGCAAGACTGGTGGAGAAGGTTCTACTTCGCCTCTGGAAAATAAAAACTCTGGTTCGCCTGGAATACCAAAATAATCATGCCAATATGGCAGTCTATTCTTGCGTATTTGTAACGCCTCAGTCCCAAAATACATAGGACTAGGAACGAAGCATGCCAGCTGCATATATACGAGATATACTCCAATATATGGAAATCTTGAATATACACATGAGCTGTATTATGAATAATAACAGATAGTCACAGGTAAAAGCTATATCTCATCCACAGTAAATATAGAGAAAATGATAACTCACAAATCAAAGTAATGTCAAAATATAGATGTTGACCGGGTGGAGACAAATCCACTACCGGCACTAGAATAAACTGAAAGAAAATAGAGTCCAACCTCTAAGATAAACATAATAAGAAAGGATGACTAAATAGGCTCCTCGACCCAATAGGGACAGCTGTGATCAGAAGGTACTACTCGCTCGAGCGTGAAGGATGAGTCTATACTGGAGCCATACTCCTGCGGAAAGTCCTGCACACCTATACCTGGAGAGATCACCAGGTCCTCAGAGGGACGTAACAAGATACAAAAAGAACATGCCACATAAACTGAATAAATACTGCTCAATAAGAATAAGTAAAATCAGATCATAACATGGTCCAATACGCACCTATTGAACTAGCCTACCATCCCCCCAACCAAACAAGGACATGAGATGGTAAACTAATTCACGATGACGTATCTTTCCATGCTATGAATCCAATATGGTATCCGAACCCCAACAAGGTTCAATACCTTCTCATCGAAGTAGTAAGTCACACCTACAACCAAACAAGGACAAGATGTGACGAACTAATCCGCGACAAGTTATTGTTCCAAGCCACGGTCAGATACAAGTACCTAAACCAAAAGTACTCGTACCTAACGGATAAAGGTGCCTAACCGTTCTAAGTGAAATGTAGTTAAGAACAATCCTTCCTACGCATGGGCCCTGGCTAAATAGGATCGGCGTAGTCCCCCCTTGGGCACCAGAGGCCCCATCAGTAAGAGCATGACGTTCCGCAGAATCGCCTGTGGCCGTCAGTAATCATGGGTAATCTGACCCACGTCTCCGGCGGAGCTCACGAGTTACAAAAGTGGAAAGTGCATCGAAGCCCATATACTAAGGAATTATTCTCCCCGCCCAATGCCTACTATGTTGTATCCACAACATTAACCTCTATAACCGCTAAGTCAAACTAGCATACAATTCTATTAGCGGTTATTCCTATCGCACGGCTTGTACGTATCGGTGGCCAGCCAATCACGCACGTCCGTATTCTACATGCGACACCCAACTTCGTATTACAACGTGTCAAGGCCAATGAATGCAACACACAAAGGTGGTCCCTTAAATCTAGGTTTAATGTGTAAGAAAACTAATACATAGCAGGAATTATAAATGAATAGTAAGTTCTAACAGGTTATGCCATGTATCACAGTTTATTTTGTATAAGGAAAATAATGAATAATGCATGAAATATGAGCTAAAATAAATAAACAGTTGGTGGCAAGGTAACTTTCCTGGAGGTAGTATGCAGAATGGCAACGCCTGGTAACTCAAATCGTCAGAATAGGGAAGCACTGAAAGCCAACTTTTACGAACGACCTCGGATGCTGAAATAAATATCACGAACAGATTTGGCATAAATGAAATACCTAGTAAACGCCTGTCCAAAAGTCTAATTCTGGAACAGGGGCAAAATCGTAATTTCGGGTCAAAACGATGCCCGCCGTTGGACCCGTTTTGCACCGAAACGCGTGCCAGAACCTACGGTCTCTAAATTCGTCAAACTACATGTCTACGGATCCGGTTTGAGGAGACAAACCCAACCGTATGTCCAAAGTTGGATTCTGGCGGGCCGTGCATAAAATTGCCCGTTAGAACGGGTCGCGGGCCCGCCAATAAGGCGTTCCGATTTGACCTTCTCAGAATCGGACCAAACTTGGCATACAGGACCAGAAAAATGATACGGTCCTGATGGCACAAGTTTCGTCTCGATACGACGAACGTGCACGAAGTTATGGGCTGGTTTGCAAAACGTCGATACGGGGGTATCTCGACGGATACACACTGATTCCGTCGCGCACACACAACGAAATCGAGTCCCGTCAGTTACCACACGTCGGTAACATCCATACGCGCCTTTTGATGCATATAGTGCACGACCACGTCGCCCGGTTTGTCGGGGCGCACGCCGTATCGGTTGATTTTGTTAAATTTTGATGTTTTAAAAACTGATTTTTCATAAACTTCGGGTTTAAAAATCTTTACATACAGGGGAAGGAAAATTAAACTAAAAGAAGAGGTTTGAAGTTCTATGTGTTGGCTAAAATGTTGTTCAAAGGTTTTCAAAAACTCTCTTCGGGATTGATCAAAATTTGACAGTAAACACGAGTGGTTGGGCTGCTTCCCACTGTTAGCAACAGTTGGTTTTTTGTGGTTTTTGAGTCGAATTTTCGACTCAATGGTGTGATCCTTCCTGGTACTAATGGGTGGGTCTTCTAGAGGGTAACGTAGGCTCTACATCACAACTCTCTGGATTGAAAATTATCGACTACGTGCGAAGAAAAGTGGTAGTTAAGGGAGGTACCTCGTTGTCGGGGGAAAAACAGGGCGTTCTTTGTTTCCTGTCGTTCCAAATGGTTGACGGCGATCGGGGCGACGAACAGGTGGCACAGTTGGCTGGAATGATGCGCCTAGGGCTGGGGCTCTCCTGGAAGCAAGATTTTTATGCACACGCGAAGGAAATCTGGTGGGTTCTTCCTTTCAACTGCCGCTAGTTTGGGTTCTATATATCCAGATTAATTCTCGGTTTGTTGGGATTCCTACCGAATCCTTGATTTTAATTTGGGGTCGAAGATTTGGATATGATTGCATAAAGGAATATTTGAATATGATTTGGTGAAGATTGGGCAGAATCGGATTTAAATATCGTACTCTCTTGTGTTCGATATTAGAAGCACAGGGGGGTCCTCTTCTGTTCGGCTTTAGAAGTAACATGGGTTTTCTTGTATTCGGGCTTTAGAAGCAGATGGGGGGTCGGGATCCTAGCTAGTACATGGGGTCTTTGCTGCAATGCCTTAGTTGCAATGGGGTCTTAGTAACATTAGGGTCTTAGTTGTAAAGGTCTCGGCTGTGCTGTTCCCCAACGGGAACAGTACACTTGCGGTATTTAATTTTTTTTTCAATCCCTTGTAACTTATAAGGGTACAGTACTTCTTAATATATATAAACTTCATAGAATCCAATATATATATATATATATATATATATATATATATATATATATATATATATGTATATATATATTTTTATTCTCTATTATAAATATATATGTATGTATGTAATATATGTATATACAGATATACATATATACACACATATATACTTTCAGAATCACCCAATAAAATTCCTATTAAAACTCCTAAAATCTAAACAACTTTCTAAAACAATTTATAAATTATCAATATATAAAAAGTAATAAAAAAATAAAAGTCCATGATATATATATATATATATATATATATATATATATATATATATATATATATATATATATATATATATATATATACCAAAAATATATATATATATATATATATATATATATATATATATATATATATATATATATATATATATATATATATATATATATATACCACTATTTCTAAAATACAACAAATCCTTTAAATACTTATTAAGCTCCTTAGAAATATATTTTCGAAATTAAAAAAATCCCAATTATTTCTATTTAATAAAGATAAATAAAAGTAGAAAATTTTTCGGGGGTTTACATCCTACCCAACTTATAAAATTTCGTCCTCGAAATTAAAATAACCTCATCTAAAAAAAACATGACAATAAATCTTAATAAATATAGTGGGCTGAATGCGAAGGAAAAGCAGGTAGTCAAGTCGTAACTCGATTTTCGAAAGATGGAGGTGGTATTTATACAAGGACTTTAAACTGGCACCATATTCTACATGACAAGGTGTTCTTGGTCTTGCTTGAGTCATGGATATTCAGTTCGTCTGATGGAATGGCTCGATATTGCATGGTTAAACATCAGATGGGAAGAAAATGGATGTTTATGGTTCTTTCTAAGAAAATCGGGTTATACAGGTGGTGTAATTAAAATAGAGTATATGATGGTGGGTTGTGTGGGACAGGTATGCCATGCGTGTAGGAAGGCTTGTCTAGTCCAAGTAGGTGTAGGTTGTTGGAAGTAAATGGCTGATGTTGTGCTTCAACATCAAAGTCACGGTAAGGTATCGAAAGGATATGCGTAGAGATTTGGTGATTTTCTCTCATCTAAGGCATACGAGTGTTGTTGACGGAGTCACAGATTTTAAGGTACGTCATTCAAAAATTCTAACGAAGAAGCCAAGAGTCCTATTTATAAGCTTGCTAACTATAATCATGATATTCCAAAGGGTGTCGAATGCTCATGCGTGATGACCATGCTAAGGAATGTATTGCTCAAATGCTAAGCCATGACTTAAATAAAGAATAGTAGAATAATACCTGTCAGATCTCTAATCTCAGTGTGGGGGTCTACCACAGCCATGGTAAATGCTTGCCCTTGCCTAGGCGGCTCGGGACAATCGATAATCCTGTGTTGTTCCGATTCGCACCTCAAGCATAAGCCGAGACGAATCCGACATCCATCGCGAATGTGGCCCTTCTTCCCGCAGTAATTACAGGTGGGCTTCTGATAGGGTATGGGCCTCTGCTGGTACTATCCTGTAGGCTCCCTGATGGGTCTACCTTGAGTCGCCCTAACTGGTGCAGCTACTGGTGTGGGGCGCCTCTGTGCCTGCTGTTCCTTATGAAGAAGCTCCCGGGTACATGCTTCCTCCAAGACAGCTGCATGAGAGACTCGAGACTGTGTAGTAGTGGAAGTCTTGAGTTCTGGTGCAAGCCCCTGATGGAATCGCCTTGCTTTTTCCAGCTCTGTCGGGATTAATGTCGCACCAAATCTACTCAAACGACTGAACTCTGTATCGTACTCATCTACCGACATGTTCCCCTGCTTCAGATGAAGGAACTGGTCATAGAGAGCATCTCGAACATGGATGGGGAAGAATCTCTCATAGAAGAGGTCATAAAACTCCTTCCATGTGATCCTAGTGCCTAGTCGTCTTTCTTTAGCCTTCCACCAGTGGTGAGCATTGTCTTCTAAGAGTAAGTCCACTGCTGTCAACCAATCATGTACTGGCAACTGGAATGCCTTCAAGTATTTCTCTATGCTGATAAGCCATGCGAAAACTTCTAAGGGACCCTCGGTACCCTTAAATTTCTTAGGGCCCATGTCGATGAAGTTCGTAATGGAGTCCAGATATGGTTGTGGAGATGGAGTTGAATCTGGTACCGGGGCTGGTGGTGGAGGTCTAGCTAAGTAGGTCATCATACTCTGCCTCAACAGTTCTATTTGTTGCCACTGAGATTGTAGCATAGCATACATAAACTGGGTGGTCGGGTCCGCATCAGTCGGAAGTGGAGGCAGTTGGGGTCCGAGCTGTGGTGAAAACTGCTGAGGCAATAGGAATGGTACAGTCTCTCCTGGTGGTACTGCAGTAGTTTGCTCAACCTGGCTGACTGGGGGCACTTGGGCTTCCTGCTGCACCGTCGATGGGTTTATGGTATTCTGCTGTGGCTCTAGCTGATACGGAGTCACCAGGGTCATTGGGGAAACTTGTTCTTCCTGAGAAGTTACATCACCAGATGTGATGGCTAGGGTAGAGGTGTGTCCGATGTGTAGAGTCATATTGCTGGCACGAAGATAAGGGCAATATTAGAATAGATTTAGATAGGTTTTGAGTCAAGCAATTGAAAGAGAGTTTAATAAAGAATTTAAAATATCAACAACACGTGGATAAGATCCTAGAGGGCGAATATGTTAAGCTAACCATATCTCAATCCACGTAGAATCATACGAAAGGCAAACCAAATGCACTATGGTTGATCAGACCACAATACACAGGTTCTGATAAGACAATGTATCAGTGGGCGCCCACAATATAACATATGTCATGAACAAGCTCGATGAGAGAGTAAGCTCTCAAAACTAGGCTATAATAGCAACATTAGTCAAGGTAGTCCAATTACAAATACGCAAGATAATGATGAAGGAAAATATAAGTAGTTTAAGGATAGGCAATCCTAGCTAATTTGACTATTCTGAAAACGTTGGTAATGTTTGTTTCAGCTTTCGGAGACAGTTGTGATGACTTGGACTACCAATCGACTATATATTTGTTAGATCTGCGTGCAACCACCAGGCAAGTATACCTTGCCTTCCTCTACAGTTTTATTTACATGCATTATATTTTATTTTCTATTTTTAATTGTTTATGGACATGTGCTTTTCGTATTATATTCTTTTGAGTTGTTTTCATTACATATAGCCGTGTTCATGTTTGGTTTTGTGGTTCACACTAGGAGTTTCTCGTCAGTACCTTGCTTGAGTTGAGTCATAGAACGAGTACGTGTAATTGAACTGCTAAATCCTTGATATTGTTTCCTTGGTACCAGAGAGTCCACACTCGGGACGAGGGTATTTTTTTGATCTGTTTACATCCGTGAGTCCACATTCGGGACGAGGATGTCGATTATTTGTACTAGAGAGTCCACACTCGGGATGAGGGTGTTGACTTGACTTGACTTGCACCAGAGAGTCCACACTCGGGACGAGGGTATTTACATCAAAGAGTCCACACTCGGGACGAGGATATTATACTTGCACCAGAGAGTCCACACTCGGGACGAAGGTGTCTTGCCGTGAACTAACCAGAGAGTCCACACTCAGGACGAGGGTTAGTACTAACCAGAGAGTCCACACTCGGGACGAGGGTTAGTGTTTAGTTCAAACCCGTGAGTCCACGATCGGGATGAGGGTTTGGTTCTTCCATTGATCTCGTGTTTATCGTTCATCCGGCAGTTCATTTACGCGTAGTTGTTCTAGTGTTCGTGTTCGTGTTCGTGGTCATTTGTCGGGTTCCTATTTTCTTGTTTATCCTCTTTGCGTATGATAAAACTGTTAGATAGGCATGTATATTATGTATCTTACTATGTCCTCTGAGGACCTGATGATGTCTTCAGGTTTAGCGATTGCATGGAGTTAGTTAGTAGTTCTAGATAGCGAAGGATTTGCGATTCTTGTGGGATTCAGGTATTATTATTACGTTTGTTATCCTTTCGTGCTCTACATTCCTTATCATGAGTTATCCTATTTATTGATTCAGTTTCGAGACTCTTATTATTTTTCTTGGAGTCTCATCGGACATATATGCTAGTGGGATGCAGACCACGACCCATAGTGTTCATTCATGTTTCGTATACTTATTATGGATTTGAGATATAGATTGTTTGCCATGATTTGGCAGTATACCATAGCCGTCGTAACAGCGTTTACGTATTCGAGTCGGGCTGGAGTCTGCTCGATACGTAGCTGGCTTGCTCACGAGCTCGCGTCCGAAAAGTGGGTACGGGTCGTTACAAGTTTTTTGGTGGCCCATGCAGGTCAGAGCATATCGTATCGGTTGCGTAACTGTACTAATACGAGCCTGCGACTATGACTAAACCTTAGATATCTTAATCCACTCTGCCTTGAAAATTCTCTTAGAAATTTCTCTACCGTCATTGAAACTTCATATTCGTTCTCGATTATTCTCCCTTGCCTTCTTGTACCATTGATTCTCGTCCCTTCCTATTCCGAGGTGACGAATGATCGTGCTGTCTAGAATTCATCAGAAATTCTTAAATTATAGTATAATATTGCTTGACTATTGAATATTTGGTTGTTTATATATAGGAGGGATTATAGATGCCACACACCCTAGATATCTGTTGGTGGAATTCTTAGCAACTAGTTAAAAGATTATAAGATTTTTTTTAGTGACCGCATTTTGAGGAGTAGTATGACCAAAGGTGGGTAGAAGTCCTCAACTATTCGGAGTTATAAAATGACTAGAGAAGGTCATAAAATATTTTTGGAGAAATTAAATTCGAGGAGATTAAAGAAATGGTAGATTTTGAATTGTAAGGAATAGTTATGAATTAGAATTTCGAGGACAAAATTATTTTAAGGTGGGTAGATTTGTAGCCTCCCTTCCCAAAATTTTTTGAAATATTTTTTATTATTTATTTGATTTAAATATGATTTCTAGAATTTTTATAAATAATTATTTAGTTAATTATTACGGTAGATGATTTTAGCCATGATTGAGTTTTGAAGTATCAGACGACTAGGAATCATGGCACGGATATTGTAGTGGCGTGCCTTGACTAGTGTATTAGCCATGCCAGGGAAGCCTGAGCCATAGAAATGCCCTAACTAGGAAAACCAGGCTAAGTTGTGACCTGACCATTATAAATAGTTTAATTATTTATTATTAATATTAATTGACTTTTAGGTGACCCGGTTGTACCAATTTAGTTCAGACTGCACCCGAACCGAGCCTAAGCCTACGTAGTCGGGTAGGTGAATCCAGAGACGTCCGTGTAGATATGTATTGGGTATATGTATAGTTGTATTTTATTTAATATTTTAGCAGGAGATTGTATAAATGGGTGTTATACAGTTATTAAATATTTTATTGGATATTTTATCTTAAAATAGGATAAATACCTTCCTTAGTTATCTTTGTATATTTTTAGATTATTAGACTATACGTAATGGTATATACATCATTACTGGTTTATTGAATTTCGTTATTACTACTATTATTATTTTATTATAAATGTTATTGAGGTTATTATTATAAAATATCATTTTATTATTATTGATTATAATATTTTTGTCAAAATAAATGTTATAATATATGGGTTCATATTTATATAGATAGGCTCTACCCTAGGAATAAAGGTTATAGGGATTTATTGGGTTTTATGGAGATTTTATATAAGCATGTATATATATATATATATATATATATATATATATATATATATATATATATATATATATATATATATATATATATATATATATATATATATATATATATATATATATTTTTTTTTAAATATATATATATATATATATTTAAATATATATATATATATATATATATATATATATATATATATATATATATATATATATATATATATATATATATATATATATATATATATATATATATATATATTTTATATATATATATATATATATATATATATATATATATATATATATATATTATATATACATATATTATATATATATATATATATATACATATATTATATATATATATATATATATATATATATATATATATATATATATATATATATATATATATATATATATATATATATATATATATATATATATATACATGTGTATATATAGATATTATTTGGTTATATGTATAGCTATATATATATATATATATATATATATATATAATATATGTATATATATATATATATATATATATATATATATATATATATATATCTATATATATATATATATATATATATATATATATATATATATATATATATATATTTAATATGTATATATATATATATATACAAAATATATATATATATATATATATATATATATATATATATATATATATATATATATATATATATATATATATATATATATATATATATATATATAAAACAATATATATATATATTATATATATATATATATATATATATATATATATATCTATATATATATATATATATAAAAATAATAATAATATATATATATATATATATATATATATATATATATATATATATATATATATATATATAGCTATATATATAGGTATTTTAAAATAGAAAAGGAAAATATCGGATGAGGATATCCCAGCCCAGCCCAGTAGTAGACATCACAGCCCACTCGGCCATTCCCCAAGCCAGGCCCACAGACCATACTTCCCAGTCCACACAAGAGGCCCGACCCCAAGTTCTCCAAAGCAGCAGAAACCCCAAGCCAGGCCCAGGACCGAGCCTTCATACTGCTCGGCTTCGACCGCGCGTATAAATAGAGAGACAGAGAGCGATCGAGGGGATCATCTAAACCTAAACCCTAACCAACGTACAACCCAGGCGACCTTCCTTGGCCCCGCGCGCCGCCACAGGCGGCCGCCATCGGCCGAAAAAGCCCACGCGCACGCGCGGACTGGATAGAAGCGACAGTAGCAGTATGTGCGATCACCCATATTACAGGTACTGTATCTTGCTCATCGCTCCTCTATTTCTCGATCCAGTTGTTTCGTTGGACAGACAACGTAACCAGGAGTAGACCCCATCGACTAGATTTAAGCGTAGTCACATAACCTATCAGGGGGATCGACACAAAGTTGTTGAAAAACTACCGGAAACAGAGTATTGAAACCGTTTTTGGAACCCAGTTTGGAAGGCAGATTTCTGCCAACACATAGCAATATTTGGAAATCTATTTAAAGGAGATTATAGCCTATATAATCAGTAACAAAACCCTGTTATTACTTCTAATTATAGATGATTATGCAATGAGATTATTCAGATAGAAAATGAGAAAAAAAACCCGAGAACTGTTTCAAAAAACTATAAAAATTCCTCGTTACGACGTGCGTTCCGCCAATCCGGGCGACGTGGTCGCGCACCGTAAGCATGGAAAGGCGCGTACGGATATTGCGGATGTGTGGGCTTTGACGGAATTCAAATTGGTCGCGTGTGCGCGACGAATTTGATGTGTATCCGTTGAAAACCTCCGTATCGGCCTTATCAAAATTTCTCAATTACTTCGTACGCGCTCATCAGATCGAGACGAAACTTACGCCAACAGGACCGTATCGTTTTGCTGGTCCGGTATGCCAAGTTTGGTCAGATTCTGAGACAGTTGATCGGATCGCCATTTTGCGGGTCCCACGATCCGATTCAACGGGCGATTTTGTGCACGGCCCATCGAAATCCAAAACTGGACATACCGTTGGGTTCGTATCATCAAATCGAATCCGTAGACATGTAGTTTGACGACTTTGGAGACCTTTGACTTTGGCACGTATTTCGGTGCAAAGCGGGTCCAACGGCGGACACCGTTTTTGCCCAAAATTACCGTTTTGCCTCTGTGTTCAGAATTGGACTTAAGGATAGGCAATCCTAGCTAATTTGACTATTCTGAGAACGTTGGTAATGTTTGTTTCAGCTTTCGGAGACAGTTGTGATGACTTGGATTGTATGGCTTACTAGTCGACTATATATTTGTTAGATCTGCTAGCAACCACCAGGCAAGTATACCTTGCCTTCCTCTACAGTTTTATTTACATGCATTGTATTTCATTTTCTATTTTTAATTGTTTATGGACATGTGCTTTTCGTATTATATTCTTTTGAGTTATTTTTATTGCATATAGCCGCGTTCATGTTTGGTCTTGTGGTTCACACTTGGAGTTTCTCGTCAGTACCTTGCTTGAGGCGTGTCATAGAACGAGTACGTGTAAATGAACTGCTAAATCCTTGATATTATTTTCTTGGCACTAGAGAGTCCACACTCAGGACGAGGGTGTTTTTCTTGATCTGTTTACATCCGTGAGTCCACACTCGGGACGAGGGTGTTGACTTGACTTGACTTGCACCAGAGAGTCCACACTCGTGACGCGGGTGTTTACATCAAAGGGTCCACACTCGGGACGAGAATGTTATACTTGCACCAGAGAGTCCACACTCGGGACGAGGGTGTCTTGCCGTGCACTAACCAGAGAGTCCACACTCGGGACAAGGGTTAGTGTTTAGTTCAAACCCGTGAGTCCACAATCGGGATGAAGGTTTGGTTCTTCCATTGATCTCGTGTTTATCGTTTATCCGGCAGTTCATTTACGCATAGTTGTTCTAGTGTTCGTGTTCATGTTCGTGTACGTGTTCGTGTACGTGTTCGTGTTTATGGTTATTTGTCAGGTTCCTGTTTTCTTGTTTATCCTCTTTGCACATGATAAAACTGTTAGATAGACATGTATATTATGTATCTTGCTATGTCCTCCGAGGACATGATGATCTCTTCAGGTTTAGCGATTGCATGGAGTTAGCTAGTAGTTCTGGATGGCGGAGGATTTGCGATTCTTGTGGGATTCAGGTATCATTATTACGTTTGTTATCCTTTCGTGCTCTACATTCCTTATCATGAGTTATCCTATTTATTGATTCAGTTTAGAGACTCTTGTTATTTTTTTTGGAGTCTCATCGGACATATATGCTAGTGGGCTGCAGACCACGACCCATAGTGTTCATTCATGTTTCGTATACTTATTGTGGATTTGAGATATAGATTGTTTGCCATGATTTGGCAGTATACCATAGCCGCCGTAACAGCGTTTACGTATTCGAGTCGGGCTGGAGTCTGCTCGATACGTAGCTAGCTTGCTCACGAGCTCGCGTCCGAAAAGCGGGTGCGGGTCGTGACAGTATGGTCATGCTTATTAGAATTTACCAACACTTCTTAGCTACTTGTGTAAATTTGTTGCTTGTTAAATTTTTGGATTGCTTGATAGATAAGAGAGGATTATAGATGTCATATACAGTAGATATCTATCGATAGCAATTTTAACAATTAGTTGGAGGATTATAATATTTTAGCGACATGTGTATTGAGGGAGTAGTGTGACCAAAGGTGGGTAGAAGTCCTCGAGAAATTACAGTTTCAAAATGACCATGAGAATAGATGATAACTAATGGAAACCGTTTGCTATCATAGCAGATGGACTCTTCCCTTAAATTTCGTGGACGAAATTATTTTTAAGGTGGGTAGATTTGTAACCCCTCTTCCCGAAATATTTATAATATATTTTTATTTATTTATTTTAATTAAATGGTGATTATTAAAATTTTATAAATGATTATTTAGTTAATTATTACGGTAGATGATTTTAGCCATGATGGAGTTTTGGAGCACACGGTGACTAGAGATCGTGGCACGGATAGTGCGATGGCGTACTTTGACTAGTGTATTAGCCCTGATAGGGAAGGCCAAGCCACAGTGATGTTCTAACTAGGAAAATCAGGCCAAGTTGCGTCTTAACCCTTGCCGAAGATTTATTCATTTTTAATTATATTATTGTGTTTTAGGGAAACCAGTTATACCATTTTAGCCCGGACTGGACCCGAACTGAGCCCGAGCCCATGTAGTCATGCGGCACGTCCAATGACGTTCGTGTTGATGGAATTTGGTATGAGGGGGTTGTATTTCGTTTTATTGATTTAATGAATATTTTCTAGTATTCATAATTAAATATTATAATTATCATTATTAGTTGATATTCAATGGCACTTGTATAAAATAGGTCCTTGTGCATTTCGAGATTATTAGCTTGTGCAAAATAGTATATATATCCATTATTGATTTATTAAAATTATTATTATTATTATCAATATTATTGAGGTTATTATTATATAATAATATTTTATTATTATTGGTTATATTATTATTATTATCAAATAAATGTTATAATATATAGATTATATATTATTATATTTTATATGTAAATATATATTAAAGAAGTATATACATATGAGTATATAGATATGTATATATATATAATCTATATATATATATATATATATATATATATATATATATATATATATATATATATATATATATATATATATATATATATATATAATATAGTTAAATAAAGAAAGAAAAAAAAAAGAAAAAAAAAGATATTAGTAACTAAAACCACCCCACAGCCGCTCAGCTGAACAATTCCCCCATGTGAACCCCAGGGAGGAATCTCATCCCAGCCGCTCACCATAGCAGCGCGTGGACCCAAAGCCAACCGAACCAGCTATCCCCAAACCCGATATACCCAGCAGACGTAGCCGCGAGTTCCCCAACCCGAGAGCAAGGGGGGAGGCATATATATACGGCTATATATATATATATAAGCAAGACGCGAAAGAGAGGGGGAGTTCATACGAAACCCTAACCCCGAACCAGCGCTACCACCCACCTGGGCGCACCCCCGCGCGCGCGCTCCGCCGAGGGCCACCGTCGGCCGCCACGAGCCGCCATCGGCCAGTCGGAATCGTGCGGGACAGCGGCAAGACGGTAGTATATGCGCAGGCAGGTACGTTCCTTCCATCACAGTTTTCTCCGCATATACTAGATCAATTTCGATTCCGTAAATTCTTGTACGAAGCCCAGTTGACCCTCTTGAGACCCCAGTAGGTAGAATCAGGATTGGCTAACCCGGTCGTCCAGAGATTTGAGATAAAGATCGACAAAAACCAGTTTTACGAACATCAAACAGGGCAGCCCCGACCCCGTATTGGAAGACAAAAACTGGTCGAACCATTGAGCAATCAAGGAAATTAATTAAAGGAAATCCTAGACAACCTATAGGGCTTCGAATCCCTTTTTGTAGAATCGGATTTCGTCGACTGTGCGTCGAGAAATCGGATGTCCAAATGGATAAAAACCTGTTTTAAAATATTTAAAATTATAAAAAATCCCTCGATACGACGTGCATCCCGCCAATCCGGGCGACATGGTCGCGAACCGAAAGCATCGAAAGGTGCATAATGGTTTTATGGACGTGTGGTCTTTGACGGAATTCAAATTGGTCGCGTGTGCGCGACGAATTTGATATGTATCCGTCGAAATTCACCATATCGGTCTCTGTGCAAATTTTTTAATTACTTTGTGCACGTTCATCAGATCGAGACAAAACTTACGCCAACAGGACCTTATCATTTTTCTAGTCCTGTATGCCTAGTTTGGTCCGATTCTGAGACAGTTGATCGGATCGTCGTTTTACGGGCCCTACGGTCCGATTCAACGGGCAATTTTGTGCACAACCCTCCGGAATCCAAAATTGGACATACCGTTGGATTCATATTATCAAAACAAATCCGTAGACATCTAGTTTGACGACTTTAGAGACAGTTGACTCTGGCACGCTTTTCGGTACAAAGCGGATCCAACGGCGGACACCGTTTTGACCCAAAATTACCGTTTTGCCCCTGTGTCCAGAATTGGACTTAAGGATAGGCAGTTATAGCTATTTTGACTAGTCTGAGAACATTGGTAATGTTTATTTCAGCATCCAGAAACTGTTGTACGAGTTTGGACTATTGTGGTACATTGAGTGGTTTGGATTGTCGGTTTTACCAACAAAGGACCACAGGTGAGTACAGTTTATTGTTTGTTTTCAGTATTGATCTTTACTATGTATTATTGTTAGTCGATAGAGATGTGATTGCAGTCTTTATGTTGACTTTATTCTTTGCGGTGTCGGGGAAAGTGAACTACCAAAGATATGTGATCTGACCTTAGACAGTGTAGACAGTAATTTTTATTACATTATTCAGTGTAGACAGTGTAGACAGTAATTTTATTGTATTATTCAGTGTAGACAGTGTAACTTTATACAATGTAGAGAGTGTAACTTTAGACAGTATAGACAGTGTCGTGTAATTGTCCCGAGACCGATCACATATCAAAAGTATTTCAGTCTGTCAGTCGGTGAGTATTTCCTGTTTTTTATTAACTGCTTCAGTATTTAGTTTATTCTATTTTTCTTCATTTGTGTTTATGAATCATATGTCTAAAGGCTAACCTCTGTTGTATAGTCATTTTCACATATTGAAACTGTATTCAGTGAATTGTACTCGTTCCATTCCTGACTAGAAACCAATATTTTTCAGGTTAGCCGTGAATTCACTTAGCTTGGGGAGTGACGGGTGTACTTGCAGACAAAAAGCCTAGAGACTAGCTAGATAGATGAGTTGTAGTCATTTCAATATTTGTACGAGTTTATATTTTCTGCAAATGTAAAACTTATGAATATTATAAGTTAAATTAGTTTATGAATGAGCAATGTTTTATTTATTTTGATCATCATGGCCGTGACAGCGTTCTACCACCGACTCTGCGACGTAGGCTGGCTTGGACACGTCTCGTATCCGAAAAAAAGGGTGCGAGTCGTGACACTCGACTACAGCATTATGGAGCTCAGGGATATGACTGAAAGGACAGAGCGGGGCGTCACGGATCTTAGAGCGTCGACAGAGTGCAGCGTGACGGATCTGTAGGCATTACAGCTGTCCATGGGCGAGAGGCTGACGTTGATGCAGGATTCGATGGTTGATAGCAGTACGAGGCTGTTATCTACCATGGATTCCTACCACCAGCGACTAGCAGTGTTGGAGCGTTATTGTCCTCCGGGTGCGCCTTTATCGTCGTCGACTCCGCTGGGGTCACTACCTCCGACTCCACCGACGTCACTACCTTCTTCATCGATGACGATTTCATGGAAGGAGTATGATATGTTCCTATCCTTGAGGGGCGACGGTGCCCCTCCTTCTCCAGATCTGTAGTAGTCCGAGTTAGGAATGTTTTATGAGATTGTAGTATTTTTTTAGTATTTGTTTATGTTGATTATTTGTTTGTGTAGACTTTCAGTATTGGTTGTGGATTCATGTGGATATACTATTATGATGTACCGGTGTAGACTTTGGATGTATGTGTTTGTGTGGATTCATGTGGATATAGTATTTGTTTGTGTAGACTTTGGATGTAGACTCTTATTGTTGTTTGTTTACTATGATTATTTTTTTAGTGTTTGTTCCTATCATATGTTGGTTGTAGACTTTTACTCTTGTTTGTGTTGATTGTTATACTATTGTGATGTACCGGTGTTGAGTGTTCCACCGAAGGGGTCGGCGAGCCCAGGGAGAAAATGTGCTTGTGGTTTTGTTGTTATTTATTGAACTACATGTAGAAAATGTGATCCTGTGGACATTCTGTAATTTTTTTTTAAAATTTAGCGACATTTACCGACGTTTAGCGACGTAGCTGAACGTCGGTAAACGTCGGTAAGTCACCAGGTAAGCGTTGGTAAGCGTCGCTAAATGTCGCTAAATTTTAAATGTCGGTATCGGTAAACGTCGGTAAACGTTCTAGGATTTCCCTCGTCTACAGAGTCGGTGAACGTCGATAAGTACTAGATATACGTCGCTAAATGTTGCAGGATTTACCGACGTTGGTCGACGTTTCAAACGTCGCCATATTCTCGATGGTGCGCTGGTGAACGTCGGTAAATGTTCAAGAATTACCGACGTTTTCTTACGTCGGTAAGCGTCGGTAAGAGCGACGATTACCGACGTTTTTCCTGTTAGCGATATAGCTTTCCGCGACCACAGGAAAACGTCGCTAAATACGTCGGTAAACAGTTTTAGCGACATTTTTTTTCTATTTTAGCGACGTTTTTAGGCGTTGCTAATATGACTTATTCTGGTAGTATTGGGATTCCAATACCAATAGGTAAAACCAACCCTCTAAATTAATTTTTTATGCATATTAGTCGGTTTTGAATCCATAGGATCCACCCCCATGCATGTACCCTATTTAGATTCAAATTTGAGGCCATTTGGAGCTCTCTTGAGGATTTTAGATATGTGTCTTATGTCCTACTTGATAGATCCCAAATTAGGACACCCCATGTGTATGTATGTATGCTAATAGTTTAAATAGATATTTAAATTCAGTTTTAGAATGGTTAGAGAGTAGATTAATCTTAGTTAGGATGGTTAGAATAAGTTTCATTTGGATACCTATGTTGGTATCCAAGTATCTTGGCCTACATGAGTTTCTTTTGTCCAAAACAACTCAAATTCGTCATAATATTCATCCATATTTTTATTAACCAAAGCAACTTAGAAATGCCATAACATTTAGCTCAGAACTCCGATTAACCTCCTTTTTTTAAAAGAACCGTATCGAAATTAGCTTTCCAAATATATATTTTAATAAGCTAAAATCGTTCTAGAACTTTCTGTAAAACTGTTTGAGTGTCAGCTGTCCAAAAGATAAACGCATTTTGTTGTTTTCGTGATTTCGGGAGCTTCCGGACACGAAAATACGATCCGTTTGAAGTTTCGGAAAGCCAACATGAAGGATTACAACATACTTTAATCCTAGAATTTAGTAAAAGCCTAATTGGTACAGTATTGATTTTAAGTAGAAGAGTGACTATACGATATAGACATTTTGTGTAACCTATGAGCCTATGTAGTATGGATATTAAGTGAATGTAGGTATCATAGGTTGTCGAGTATATGTATGATATAGTACATATATATTATTGTTAGGTAATATATGTTAGTATTTTTGTTAGATGTTGGTTAGTAGAGGGTTAGATATGTTATAGTTTGTTATATGTTAGTGTAAGTTATATATGTTAGTATGTTTGTTAGATATTGGTTAGTAGAGGGTTAGATAAATTAGAGTTTGTTATATATTAGTGTAAATTATATTTATTAGTATGAGTGTTAGTTAGATAGTAGAGGTTAGTATTTTATTAGATATTTGATATGTTATTAGATAGTTTGATGTTAGATATCTAGTATGTTAGATATTGATATGTTAGTAGGTTATGTTAGTTCTAGATATTGGTATGTTAGCAATTTAGTCTCTATAGGTTATATGTTAGATATTACTTAAGATGTTATGTTAGTACATTAGATAGTTAGTTAATTAGATATTTGAGGGATATCTTGGTATCTCATGATACCAAGTTAGTATCTTAAGGTAAATATGAATTACCTTTACCTTCAAGATAAATGATTAGTTTATCTTATGACCAAGGTATGGTATCAAGATACCAAGGTAAGGTATAGGTTTACCCAAGTTAAGGTATTGGATTCTAACCAAGGTATTGGTATTGGAATGCCAATATGACCAAGGTTGATATGGTATCCTAGTGTTAGTGGGTTAGTGTCTAACTGTTTGAGTTTGAGTAGGTGATGTTAGATTGTGGAAGGATTATGTAGATAGGTATATATATTTTTGGGTTATATAGTATATATATATTATGAGAGTATATAGATATAGATTATGGTTCATAGTGAGGATATGTATATACTTGATATATGATATCTATATGTATGTGTTAGGGTGGTACTATATGGGTAAGGATATATGTGATATATATATAATATATATTATATAACTAAGTTTGTGTGCCTTGTTAGCTATATGGTTAGCTTGTCTTGGTTTAGCATGTGACCTTAGGCTATGTGTTGTGTAGTTGGTTTTAGACTTAGACTTGACTTGGTTAGACCTAGAATTGACCAACCTAGACTAGATTTGACTAGCTTGGACTTGTTGGCCTAGTTTGACTATAGTTGACCTAGTTTGACTATATTGTTGACTAGAGTTGACAAGTGTTGACTTTAGTCTAGAATGACCTAGAATCATGTAGTATGCATTATAATATTTAGTATTACCTTTCTGGACATGTTGTGACCTGTGTTGCTCTAATTAGGACTCATCTACTCTGTCTGGACATCTATACTCATCAGATACTCAGGATATCAGGCAAGTATATTCTCTGATCGTTTCATACTTGCTAGAACTTATATTCTTGCTCTAGATTAATTTACTTGATGCTGTCACGTTGGTAACACGGATTGGTACTATATGGATCTTTTCATGAGATGTTATCCCCCTCGGGAGCGTCAAATACTTCATGTTATGTGTGTTTCACTTACATCATGTATCTCTATGCTTTCACTATTCATGTATACTCTTGTGATTCATGTACTCTCATGTTCACAGAGCCTTCATGATTCAATTTCACGTGCTCTTATTTATGAGGCAGTAAAATCATGAATCTTAACATAACTTATCTTGATCCTTGTGTATTGATTGGGGATGAGAGAGTAGAAATAGTCATGTAAATAATTCCAAAGTAGTGTAAGAATGAATCAACTCTGTAGAATAGCCATAAATCATTTCCAGCTGTTCACATGTCTATCTTGTACTCTAAAGCACTAGTCACTGATAGTTCTTTACTTATAGTAGATATTTCTATTACAGTTATCTCTTTTACTTCATATACATTTTTCAGTTATTCATGTATCTTACCCTATTGCATTCTTTATATTTTCTGACATGATATGAACTGCGTGAGATGTATTATGCTCGTTCCTGTCCTGACTGGACCTGTTGAAAATATTACAGATGGTTGCCTTGAGCACACTTGCCCTACTTGCTTGGGATCCGGAGACGGTATAGCTACTTTTGGCCCCGACACTCAGGAGTGATCGGGAGATTAGTTTAGTAGACTTGCATTAGACTTTCATTTGAACTTTATTGTAATGAGTTGAGATTTCGACTTTGTTTTGAGATTGTTTGAGATATTATTATTTTGGTAGTTAATATCAGTTGTTGCAGTTTGGAGTTAGTATAGCTTTGTGATTATGTGTTATCTTATCGTACTTAGACTGTGATTGTGTATTATCATATCTTATACTTGTCTTACGTTCGGAGTTGAGTTTTGACAAGTACATTATATAATTGCATGAGTTATTGTTTAAGATAGTAACCTTGTACAGCATTTTACCATCGATTCTGCGGCGTAGGCTGGACGTACCCACTTTTTGTGTCCCTACACAGGGTGTGGGTCATGACATGTTTTTAGTGGTAGCCCATGCAGGTCGAGAGTCGCATTTGTGCGATGTCATGGTAGGGCAACGATTAGTTGTACTGCTGCGCGCCTGCGATAGGAACTAAAGAATAGGCTTTAGCAGAGAGGTTACTCAATCACAGTTAGGACTACTTGAGAAGATTCCTGGGATGACTCTTGAGAATCTCATTATAAACTATCTCGAAATTCGATTCCGACAATTTCTGTCTACTTCCTTGTTCATCGTTGAATTTGATTCTTGGTATTCATTATTGACTTAATTTTTTTTTCAAGATAACATTATGAGCTAGGTTGCCTCAGTCATGGAGTCTAGAGTCTTCTACAGCCATATTAGCTGGTTTGGCGATGATATAGAGTCTGATTTTGGATGTATTTCTCGGGTGTGGAAATTTAAAGTTTTCGCAGCCAAGCTAGCGGCAATACAAAATTTTTAAATACCATGATTCTAGAGGTATGTACCTTATTTGCAGACTCTATATGGATTATCGCTGTTGTACTTACTAGCATAACAAGGATTCTGGTAACATGGTTTTGGATAGACGGATATGATTATCAAATTTCAGAATAGATACCATATAGATGGTGCCCTAGTATGATGGAATAGAATATCAGTGTGGATGCTACTTGTGTATCAAGGATTAGATAGAGGGAGCTAGGCCACCTGTAGCGCAGCACCGTGCCCCGCACCATCAGAGGGATATACCCTAGAGGGGCATGGCTTTTACACTGACGGTTGTGGAGACCGATGCCACGAGTGACGAGTTAGTAGGTCTGTCCTTCTTTTCCATCTTGCTGTGTGATTCCATTAGTACCTGTCAGGATGTATTGTGCTGTGATAGGTAGTATAGTGGCCCTGTTCGAGACTATGAAATCATGACCATTAGGACCATGTTTGTGAGCTTTTAGATAGAATTTTCTAGACCATGATTGTTGGGGGATTTGTCCTAGAAGGAGTATTATGATTGGACAGACCATATGATTATCAGATTGTATCTTGGGAGGATTTTTGTACATATCATCTCTTATCTTCTGTTTCAGTCTTTCAAAATAAATAAATTTTTTCCCATCATCAATTAACTTAGGAGTAGGGATAACTTCAGATAACTAGTCTAATTCTTTGTAGAACTTCATTAGTTATAACTCTTTCATAGTATAATGGTTTGATAGCTTGTATTAGGACTTATTCTTAGGTATGGTAGTCTAGTTGACATTAGATTAGTAACCCTTTATAATTAAATCTCTGTTGATTTTGACTTTCAGTTTTATATAGGATGTTAGTCTGCTCAGGAGGTAGTGACCCCTCCGGCTCACTAGAAAGATAGTAGGATATTGATCGTTAGAACAGTGATATTTCGTAGGTGTACTTTAGAAACAACAAGGATATTCGAGGTCGGTTTGTTTTGTGGACTTGAATAATTTTAGGTTATTGATTCTCGAGATGTTTCACTTAAGATTGTGATGCTAAATTTAGGAATTTAGAAATGGAGAAAAGAATGTAACAATGAAGCGATGATGATACCAAAATTGAATAAGATATTGGTAAGAGGACAGAGTGAACACAAGGATTTTGGGTTACGAAGAAATTTAAAGATTTTGTGGTGGTTTTAAAATTTAAGAAGAATAATATTTGAAGGTGTACGTGAAGGAAATACGAAGGTCGATTTTATAACAAAGAATAAGTTCCTGCATGACATAGTAGTATTAGCTTCCAATAAATTTGAGGACAGTGATTTGAACAAGTTCGAAGATTTCATAGACTTTGATCTAGAGATTTTGGATCCAAGTTAGGACAAGGTATAGAAATTTAAATTTTTGGGATGATTAAGTGGATAAGGAAGAGTAAGATCAGAAAGAAGGAATAAGAGTTTTAACAAGAGCATGATTCATGAGAAATGCCTTGGGAATTTAGGTCTTGTTTCTAGGAGGGAGTTTTAGTCACCAGACCTAATTTGAGGTGAGTTTTTGACCTAGGCTTTAGCATGTCTTTTGTGGCATTTTGTTACACCCCTTGCTTGTATGTTTTGATACCTTATGATTGCCTTGTGCTGTAGTATGGCTAGTATAGCTAGATGAGACCTCAGACTAATATTGTCTGCCATGACCCTGTATGTTATTCTTTCAAATTACATGATTTAGATGAGCTTCTAAGACCATGATTGTTGGGGACGAGACTCTAGGAGGAGTACGACCATCTTAATTTCGAGGACGAAATTTTTCTAAGGAAGGTAGACTTGTAACACCCACTTTTCTAAAATGAGGGTAATTTTGAAATTTTGTAAAAGTTTATTATTTAATAATAGGATTTATGATTTATGGGGATTTTTAATTAATTTAATACTATTTAAAATTGGTGAATTATAATTTTGATGTGTTAGCTAGTGAACCCTAGAACTGTTGAGCCTAGAGACTAACCATAACCATGTGATTAGAATGACTATTTACAACTTTTTAGGCTAAGGATATTTTGGTCATTTTGTGACTTTTGAATTATTTAGGATTTTGATTAATTGGTGAATTTTAGGTTATTTTAATAATATTTAAATTGATGTATTATGATTTTGGTCATTTTTATATTATAATATTTTGGGAATTATTATATTTTAATATTGATTTTACGGGATTTGTTTAGTCGGGTTTGAGTTTCGTTTCGTTCCGACTTGTGTTAGTGACCCGGGTAGCTTAAACTCTAGATGAGACCCCAAGATTAGTTAGTCATGGCCCACAAACTCCACTAATTAAATTAGTAAATTTAGACAAATCCCACTTGTTAGATTGGTTAAGTTAGAGGCTTAAATTTAACCCTTTTGATCCCAAACTTGAACCTAAGTTAAAATTAACCAAAATGACTAGTAGAGGCCTTATTGGGCTTTCCTCCAAGGCCCAAATAGGGTTTAATGGCAGCCACTATAGGTAGGTTAGCCTCCCTTCCTTTTATTTCATTCCATCTTGCCTCTTTTCCTTCACAAAGTGTTCTTCCCCAAATTAGAGAGCTTCCCTCTTTGATTTGATCTCCAAATCCTTACATCCCTCCACCAAAACTTCCATCCAATCTTCTCATACTACCAAGGGAGGGTGCTAGCAAAGATTTGGAGCAAAGTGCAAGGAGGAATGTCCTTTTTGAAAGATCTTCGTGTCGGAGACGTGTCCTTGGGAGTATCATTGGGATTCCACTCCCAATAGGTAAAACCAACCCTCTAAATTGATTTCCTATGCATATTAGTTAGTTTTGAATCCATAGGATCCACCACCATGCATGTACCCCATTTAGATTCAAATTTGAGGCCATTTGGAGCTCTCTTAAGGATTTTAGATATGTGTCTTATATCCTACTTGATAGATCCCAAATTATGACACTCCATGTATATGTATGTATGCTAATAGTTTAAATATATATTTAAATTCAGTTTTAGAATGGTTAGAGAGTGGATTAATTTTAGTTAGGATGGTTAGAATGAGTTTCATTTGGATACCTATGTTGGTATCCAAGTTTCTTGGCCTATATGTGTTTCTTTTGTCCAAAATAACTCAAATTCGTCATAATATTCATCCACGTTTTTATTAACCAAAGCAACTTAGAAATGCCATAACTTTTAGCTCAGAACTCCGATTAACCTCCTGTTTTTTTAAAAGAACCGTATCGAAGTTAGCTTTCTAAATATTTATTTTAATAAGCTAAAATCGTTCTAGAACTTTCTGTAAAACTGTTTTGAGTGTCAGCTGTCCGAAAGACAAACGCATTTCGGTATTTTTGCGATTTTGGGAGCTTTCGGACACGAAAATGCGATCCGTTTGAAGTTTCGGAAAGCCAACACGAAGGGCTACAACATACTTTAATTCTAGAATTTAGTGAAGACCTAATTGGTACAATATTGATTTTAAGTAGAAGAGTGACTATACGATATAGGCATTTTGTGTAACCTATGAGCCTATGTAGTATGGATATTAAGTGAATGTAGGTATCATAGGTTGTCTGTTTGCCATTAAAATATCAAAGACAGGTATTACGGAAATACTAAAATTGATTACAAACTCGCTTGTACAAAAAAAAGCCTAGAAAGAAATTCTAGGAAACAATCTAAGTACAACTGTTTAGTTTTTGATTCTGGGGGGGGTGACGGTGGAGGCTCGGGAAACTGTATCAACTCTGCCTTACTCCTTGGACTATCCGACGCAGTCTTAGCTCTTGAAGAAATTGCCCTTCGTAGGTTGCCCGCCTCTTACAGGGGTGTGGCACTCTGCTATTTATAGTGATATATGTTTTGAGCCGCATAGATGGCCGCGGCCATGTGGCTACAACAGCACGTAAAGACCCGCTCTTTGGCCGCCAGCTAGCAATTTATTAGGATTTTGTTGTAGCAAATCTGGGTGGTTGAGACTTGGTCAGCCTGCCACGTGTCCTATCGCAGGATAGGATGAATCTGCTGGAGTCATTTTGAGCCGCATAAGTCTTTCAATTTTCGGCCATGCTGGGCCGCAAAAGACTCATGCGGCTTAGGTCGCAGTCTCCCTTAGTTCGCATGTAGCTTAAGGACTTTTGAGCCACATAAATTCTGTATTTTAGGCCGCATAAAGCTCATGCGTCCTAGGTTACAGTCACCCTTGGTCGCATGGAGCTTATGGACTTTAGGGCCGCATAGGTTGAGCCGCATAAGGTTTATGCGGCTCGGATAGCAATCCTTCGGCCCGCATGACTATGTCTAAGCACATGAACCCTATTTTTTAGTGACATGATATTTTGTCTGATCAAGTCTTATCTTTTTGTCAGAGTGTCAGAGTTGTCATTTTTGTCAGTTTTGACAGAGTTTGTCAGCTTTATCAGAAGGACTATTCAGCTTGGCCGTATATCTTCCTTCGGCGGCTCGAATCAGTCTGGTTGCAGGCGGGCCGCATGGGGTGCTGAATCTGTCATGCGGCTCTCCTTTATGCAGACCAGTTTAGCCCAAAGTACTCATGCGGCCAGTTGTGATCCACATGAACCCCATATTTTTCATGCTTCTATAAGACCCCCTTCAAAGTTTTCAAATTGTAAATTTAGAATACTTTGAATAAGAAGCACGGAGATATGTCAAGCCGTAGGGAGTCTTCAAGTCAGGAGAGACCTTTAGCCGTAAGGAAATTTTGAGCCGCAGGGAGGTCTTGAGCCGCAGGGAAATTTTGAGCCGCACAGAGATCTAGAGCCGCAGGGAAATCTTGAGCCGCAGGGAAATCTCATCCAGCCTGCCAGCTGTCACTCCCTACATTTAATTTCTTGATTTGGTTTTGGATTTGGGTTCTTTTTTCGAGATAAAGCCGACGGTTACTAGGGATAAAATTCTCAAACGTCGTCATTATCTTTAATGATCTCGAGAATCGAAGCGGCACTCTTCAAAAACTCTATAAATAATGGTCATTCGGAGAGAGATTTTTCTCTTTCACCTTCTTCTCCTTCGTCTTCATCATCCTTTCTGTCTCAGTTTAGCCATGGCTCCAAAAGCTTCCAAGTCGACTGGTGCTGCAGCCAAAGGGAAGGGACTTGCCTCTCCGTCGAGAGCAGCGGACTCTCCTTCCATTCATGCCGACGTGCAACCCCATATCAAGGGTAAGGACGGTGGGAAGACGACGACTGAAATTTTGAATGGCCATATCGTATATTTTATGCGCGGGCCTGTCATTTATCGCCTCTATGCATTAAGCCTGGTCGATGCATGCCCTATCTCATTTGGACCGCATGTGTTCTGTATGATAGGGCCGCATGGGCTGAGCCGCATAAGCGCTACACATTCAAACGTGAACCGTATAAGTGTCCGAAGACTGATCCGCATGAACACTTTATGACTGAGCCGCCTAAGTGCCTCATGATTGAGTCGCATGAGTGTCTCATGATTGAGCCGCATGAGTACTTCATGACTGAGCCGCATAAGTGCCTCATGACTGAGCCACATGAGTGCCTCATGACTGAGCCGCATGAGTTCTGTTTGGCTAGGCCGTATAACTAAAAAGGAGCACATTCACTTTGTCTTTATTTGACTATCTTCTTTCTTTGATTTTTGCAGCATCCATGTCGAAGGCTGAGACCATTGTGAAGGAGGAGATGCTGCCTCCTTTCATCAAACAAGAGTCACCGTTTGTTAAGGAGGAGGTGATACCAAAAGATGAGGTAAAAGAAGAGCTGGCATCCATCGGGGAGGGAATTACTCACAAGATTGAGGCTGCTATAAAGGAGGAGCCCAAGTCTGAGGGCAGTAGCACTGGGAGTTCTGACCCTCCTGCCCCCGCCGAAGACCTTAATTAAATAGATCTTTCGTATGCGAAATAGCTGAGGGAATGGTATATGCCTCAACACAACTATGATCCTTGACTGTAGGGATCCATGGGTTGCCATATAATTGATGTTTCCGGGAATATGAAAAATAAACGTTCGTATTTGTCTGTGTGTTTTTGTCTGTCTTTTGCTGTAGTTTATGTTTTGCTTCTTTTGGACATCAGTGTAATTCTTTACTGGAGATGTAGTCCTACGAATGTATCTGATTTTAAATAAATAGAATACATTTACTCTATTTTTTGCTTGTGGTATCTGTGGTGCTTGTATTAGAGGGCCTAATACAGCATTATGATAAAGAATATCCCACTGGGGGACTTTTTGTGGGCTTATTGCCCTTTTGTGCATCTGGAAATACGAGCAAATAGTTTTAAATAATATTTTGTGGACCTACTACTCTTTTTGTGCACCGATGGTACGAGTAATAGATTAGGATAACTTCTGTGGACCCATTACCCTTTTGCGCACTGGTGGTGCGGGTAAGAGATTAGAAACGAAACCTACCATAGGTAATATGGACATGATAGGTTTTATGGTCTTAACACTATGTCTTTTATCCCGGATTGGGTACAGGTGCTAAGTCAAAAGATTATCGGTATCAGAGGTAATATAGACGTGACACACGATAATCAGGAATGATTTTTGGTGGACCTATTACTCTTCTGCGCACTAGTGGTGCGAGTAATAGAATTTGAGACAAAACCCAACAGTGGTAATATGGGCGTGATAGGTTTTGTTGTCTTAACCCCATATTTTTTATCCTGTGTTGGGTACAGGTGTTAAGTCGAGAGATTATTGGTATCAGAGGTAATATGGATCTGACACACGATAATCAGGAATGATTTTTGGTAGACCTATTACTCTTCTGCGCACTGGTGGTACGAGTAATAGATTTTGAGACAAAACCCAACAGAGGTAATATGGACGTGATAGATTTTGTGGTCTTAACACTATGTCTTTTATCCCGGATTGGGTACATGTGTTAAGTCGGAAGATTATTGGTATCAGAGGTAATATGGACGTGACACACGATAATCAGAAATAATTTTTGGTTGTCCTATTACCCTTTTGTGCACTGGTGGTGCGAGTAATAGATTTTGAGACAAAACCCAAGAGAGGTAATATGGACGTGATAGATTTTGTGGTCTTAACACCATGTGTTTATCCCGAACTAGGTACAGGTGTTAAGTTAGGAGATTGTCTATATCAGAGGTAATATGGAAGTGATATATGACAATCAAAACATCAAAGCGAAAGTTCAGAGGTATCATTATACATGACTTGTCACTCGGGGAGATACAATATGAGTCCCCTCGGAGGGAACAGAGTGTAAGTTCAGAGGTACCTGATGTACATAACTCGACACTCTAGGCTGTATAGGGATGTTTTTAAACATAGTATTTTTTCAGGAACTTGCCGTTTATTGGCATCATGAGTAACTCCCCATTCTGCTTTGCGAGACGGTATGCGCCATTGGAGAATACAGTCTCGATGATGAACGGACCCTCCCATTTAGGCTAGAATTTATCGGAGGTCTTGTGAGTCATGACCATTGGTCTGCAAACGACCAAGACGAGATCGTCGACTTGGAATATTCTCTGTTTAACTTTCTTGTTGAAAGCCCGAGAGATGAGCGCTTGGTAGAGTTCTATGCTTTGTTGAGCTTGTAAACGCTTCTCATCTAAGGCTTCTAATTCTTGTAGCCGTCGACGGTGGTTGTCATCCGACGTCAATCGATAAGTAAGGGCCACGCGAAACGAGGGGATCTGAGTCTCCAATGGGAGAACTGCCTCGCTCCCGTAAACCAAGGAGAACGGTGTATTTCTTGTAGCCGTCCGAATCGTAGTGCGATACGTCCATAAGCACTCGCCAAGCTTTTCATTCCAGTCGCGTTTGTTTGAAGACACGAACTTTTTGAGGAGCTTGATTATGGTTTTGTTGAAGGTTTCAGCCAGACCATTAGCCGATGGATTATATGCCGTCGAGGCCAGGTTCTGAATCCGATTCTTATCACAAAATCGATAGAAAGCGTGGCTTGTGAACTGCGGACCATGATCGTGAATAATCCTTCGGGGCAGTCCAAAATGGTAGATGACATGATGTTTTATGAAACTAATCACGTTTGATGTCTTTACCTCTGCAAGCGGAACAATTTTCGCCCATTTGGAGAAGTAATCGGTGATTGCAAGTATGAACCGATGCCCTCTAGACGACGGTGGGTTGATTGGCCTAATGATGTCCATTCCCCATGCTTCAAATGGCCAAGAGGCCACTGTTGGGTGCAAGAATTCTGATGGCAGATGTATGAAATCTGTGTAGATCTGGCAAGCCTTACACTTCTTTGCATAATCAACTGCATCTGCTACCATTGTGGGCCAGTAATAACCCATCCGACGGAGACGACTTGCAACTTTGGGCCAGGTTGGTGAGCCCAGCAAGCGCCCTCGTGAGCCTCGCGTAAGGCTTCTTTGGCTTCTGCATTTGATAGGCATCTTAACAGTAGCCCATCGTAGGATCGTCGATATAACATTTTCGTCTTTGTATCATAGAAGAATCTGAGAGAGCGCCTTCTGATTAAAGTTGCTTCCTTCATATTCTCTGGCAGAATTCCGTAGACTGCAAAGTCGATGAGCGAGCGTCTCCAGTCTTGTATGTCGTTGGTTATCTGGGCGGAGTAACTCGTCCCCAGTTGAACATTGTTCTTGGGACAGATCAGCTCATGGCCTATCACGTCGACTAGATGATGAGCATCATTTGGAACTGCCAAGGAAGCGGCGAGGACTGCTAAGGCATCGGCTTCAATAGTTTAGAGCCTAGAAATATGCTCTATAAAGAACCCCTCTAAGGTTACAATGATGGCAATTGCTGTCTGATGGTAGGGAATCAGGTCCTCATTGCGAACCTCGTATGAGCCTCGGATCTGATTAACAATCAGCTGCGAGTCACCATACGCTTGCCGGTACTTGACCCCCACATCTTTTACGAGTTAGAGTCCGATGACTAGAGAGTTATATTCGGCTACGTTGTTTGAACATGGTTCTGTGAGAGAATATGCCCGATTGACCAGCAATCCAAAGGAAGAAATTAATACTACCCCGACTCCAGCGACGATATCACCTTGTGGCCCCGTTCTTGAAGTACCGTCAAAGAACATTCGCTAAATGGCATCATGTGAAGTCATGTTTGAGGCGACGACTCCATCGGGGATTTTTTCATAAATTCTGGTTGTTTTTGAGCCTGGATGGGCTGCTAAGAAGTCGGCCAGGGCTTGACCTTTAACAGCCTTCTGCAGAACAAAAACCATGTCATAGGGGAATAACAGTATCGCCCATGTGGCTATACGAGAACTGAGTGCGCCTGGCTTGGTCATGAGAATCCTGAGAGGATTAACTCGTGAGACAACATGGATGGTCTGCCCTGTCACATAGTGTCGTATTTTCTGAATGACGAACACTAGGGCAAGACACTCCTTCTCCACGGCGGTGTACCTATGTTCCGATCCTACCATCATCCGACTGAGATAGTAAATAGCTTGTTCATGTCCTACGTCATTATTCTATGCTAATAAAGCACCGAGGGAGTGTTCCATCGCCCATACATAGAGCAGGAAGGGCTTTTCGGCGACCGGGGCTACCAGAACTGGCAGATTCGTCAGGTACTCCTTAATGTCATCAAAGGCACGCTGACATTCCTCGTTCCATACGAAAGAGACACCTTTCTTCATGGGTTGAGTGAAGGGTTGACATCTTCCTGAGAGGTTAGATATGAACCTCCTGATGTAGGCTAGTCTTCCCTGAAGGCCGCGGAGTTTACGGAGGTTCCTCGGTAGACTCATCTCCTGGATTGCTTTTGTTTTATCGGGGTCTATGTGGATGCCCCGGGAAGTAATGACAAAGCCCAAGAACTTTCTGCTGAACACGCCCAGGAAAGACTTGGTGGGATTCATCTTCAGATTGTGCGCTCGTATGAGGTCGAACACCATTCTCAAATCATGTAAGTGATCATTTTTGGAGCGACTTTTGGCGGCGATGTCATCAACGTAACACTCCACCATCTTGCGTAAGTGATCTCTGAAGATGACGCTCATAGCACGTTGATATGTAGCACCGAAGTTCTTCAGGCCGAAGGGCATGACCGTATAACAATACACGCCGATCGGTGTTCAGAATGACATATGCTTCTCATTATTAGGAGATATTTTGATTTAATTGTATCCTGAAAAGCCATCCATAAAGGTCATGCACTCGAAGCCACACGTATTATCGATCATTATGTCGGTGTTCAGAAGAGGGAATTCATCCTTAGGGCATGCTGCATTCAGATTGCGGAAGTCGATACAAATTCGAATCTTTTTGTTCTTCTTGATGACTGGTACTAAGTTGGCTACCCTGTCTGGGTGCTGTTCTTCACGGATGAAACCGCTAGCTATAAGCTTGTTTACTTCTGCTTCAATGGAGTTCATGATGTCTAGACAAAACCACCGCTGCCGTTGTTTGACTGGTTTTGCGTTCGGATAAATGTTGAGCTTATGGAGTGCGACCTCGGGATTTAGCCCTTGCATGTCTTCATAGCTTCAAGCGAAGACGTCGATGTATTCTCTGACGAGTTACAATAGCGACTCTCGTTCATCGTTCGTCAGGCTTTTACTGACGAAGATTGGCTTCGTGGAGGATTCATCACCAAGGTCAACTTGCATGACCTCGTCTTCAGTGGGAGGGTCTCGTAGTTCAAAGTGCTTCTCCCATTGTGCATCCAGTTATTGGACCCATGGCTCCAGCTCAAGCGGGTCGAGTAGATCTTCGTCTTTCTCTTCAATATCAGCGGATGTCATGTTGACAGATAATGTCTGCCTGAATATATCTCCAATGCTGCCATCGAAGTCGTAAGTGGGTGACTCGGACAAATGAGAGTGCCACTCGCATTCTTTATCGGAACTCTCGGGCGTTGTTGCTGGTGTAACATACCCGAGGCCGTGTCTGGATTTGTGATAATAATCCTGAGGTTTTTTAGCCGGTGTTGACAGCTGTAGAGGCAATCGCCGACCATTACCGTAATTCAGACCCGGGGTAGCCTCCATGTCGTACCCCTGCTTTTGCATGAAGTACTTGGCTTGAGGACTATACAGGTAGAGCGGCTATCCACTTGTGCAACTAGGTACTTGGCGAGTTCTACGTCCTCTTCGGCTACCTCCTGTGAGCCCAGAGGTCGGGATGCTATCTTAGGTAGCTTGACCACCATGGGTTCTGCTAGTGGTACTGGCTTGCCTAAGGGCCTCAGGTCGACATTTGATTGTCGGCTCAATTTGGGAAGGATAACCATCGGCTCGGTAGAGGACTTCGTGTCTTCCGGTTGTCTTTGAGTGGATTTTGGCAATCGGATCACCATCGGTGTCACAGAGGGCCACGCATCTTCCTGTTGCCTTTGATTGGATTTCGGCAATCGAATCACCATCGGCCCTATGACGGGTTTTGGCTCCTGGATGGATCTCGTGAGTCGGATGACCAGTGGTTCCAACTGCGTAGGTGAGGCAGGAGAACCAGGCACCTCTTTATACGAAGTTGCGACAAGGGGTGCTGTTTTGCCCGTTTTACGGGCCTGGAGATAGATTTTCAAAGGTTCCTCTGACCCTGTTATGGCTTCGAGTTCGTCAGTCTTGTGCTTCTTGGATTCTTTATATAGGCAAGCCTCCAAAGAGTAATAAGACTCGACTCCTTTGAAGGGATTGATGTCGACGAATTTCGTCTTCATGAAGCCGAGTTTACTTACATACTTGAAGCACTGGTGGAGTGTAGATGGCACGATCATGTAGTCATGTATTCATGGATGCCCCAGGAGGATATTGTAGGACGTATCTGTGCCTATGACGTAGCAGGTAACCTTCGTCCTTAGGTCGCCGATATGACATTTCAATCGGATCTTTCCTAAGGGATAGCTCCTTCCCGAGTTGAAATCGCTAATGGCTGTGTTGGTCGTCGCTAGCCGGTGCATAGGGATGCCGAGGACTTGATGTAAGCTTTTCAAGATGATGCTTATCGACGAGCAAGGATCGATATGCATCCGATCCACCTTGATGTCGCCTATGTATCTAGTGTAATACAAAGGGCGATCATACAAGTTGGACTTGATCAACATGTCATGTGGGGTAAATACGATGTTGGGTACTGCATCTGCACAATTGCTGCCCTGTAGATCTGTTGACGGGTCTTCCCCTGGAGGTTTGACCTGGGCTAAGTAGGCGTCAGCATTTTGGAGTGCTTCGTTCAATACGGCATGAAGATCCTTGGAGAGCCTTAGGAGCTCGCATAATGATAACTTTGCTGGCGTATTAGCCAATTGTGCTAATATGTCAAAGTTGTAAGGTCTCTCCAGCCCCTGAGGTGCATTGTTACGGAGTGGCCTGTCGAAGCAGGTTTCCTTTGGCTTGGATTTATCTACCGGTGGAGGCTGAGACGGCCTTGGAACATCAGAGGCAAGCAACGTTGCCGGCTGAGGATCTTCGACTGAACTGCCCAGTGTGGACTGGACTTGTGCCCCGGACCGAGTAACAACGGCTGCCGCTTCCTCAGCTTTGGCTAAAATTGTATGGCAGGATCTAGACTTTCTGCCCTTCTTCTCGTTGGTAGGAGATGACACCGCCTGGATAACTTCGGGCACTAAGTCCGGGTGCACCCACATGATCTCTCCTCGTGATATGGTGAGTGGTACCAAACCAAATGTCTAGTTCCGGACGGGTGGAAGATTAGTAACCTCCATCGTTGCCCGAAGGATAGGTATTACCCCGTCTGGAGTATTTGTTGGAGGAAGTCACTGAATTAAACTGATACCATGTTCGCAGCCACAGTAACCTCTTCGAAATCTATCGATAGAGTTTTGGAGTCGATAAGACTCTGGATGTACCTCTTTAATTGGAAGCAGTCATGAGTGGAATGATGGACATAGCGGTAGAAGTGACAATATTTTGGGTCCTCTATTTCTGTCGCTCGAGGCTCGCGCCTTGGTGGAGGAAGCTGGATCCTACCCCCTTGCAAGAGCATATCGAAGATAGGTTTGACATGACTATCTTCAAATGAGTAATTCAGCTTGGGCCACTGACCTTCCATCTGTTTTAGTTTAGGCTTCTTGGTCGCATCAGCAACCATTGTCTGTTTGCCTTTATTGTCCTAGTTGGAGGTGCCGCCATTGTTGTTATTGCTGGAGGTGGAACCAAGACATTTGCCCTTATCCTCTCCATCTGGGATGTGTAATCCCAATTGGCGAGCCTTCTTCAACTTTGCCTCCGTATTGGTAGCACTTATGATGAAGGTCGTCCAATCCCTGAACTGATCGTCGCCTATCCAGAGGCTAATTACGGGGAGAAACTTCTTCTGGCAGATTTCAATCAAGGAGCTTTCGGGATTGCCTTGGGGCAATCTTATTACGGTTTGACGGAACCGCTCGATATAGTTCCTTGTTAGCTCCCTCTCCCTGAACGACATCCATGAGAGACGACATTATCACATCATGCCCCACTTCGTAGAATCTCTCCAGGAACATGTGCTTGAAGCCGTCAAAAGAATGGATGCAGTTGTCGGGAAGGTTGCAGTACCAGTCGAACGCGATCCCCTCTAATGCTCCGATAAATAATCGTATGAGGATGGCGTCATTATGCGCAAGTGGTCGGTTGTGACCTCAAAATAAGTCATGTACCGACTAGCAGAGGTCTTTTTGTCATACGAATCTATATGGAACGGTTTGTTGTGTGGGGGAAAAGGAACATCTCTCCACGCGACGGGATATGGCTGCCGTATTCTGAGGTCTCGGGAGGAGTCTCGGACATTGAACATTGCTCGAAGCTCCTGGACTTCCCTCCTTGCCTTCCTGGCTTCATTTGCAGCTGAAGGAGCGGATGCCCCTAGAGGATTATCACCCAAAGGAGGAGCTGTCGTATTGGAATTCTCGTTGACTGCAGGTCCCAAGCTTGTTTATCCTGGCGTCCTTGCTGGTTGGGTCGACAATGTAGCTTTAATTTCATCTACTGACTTGACCAAGGACAGGAGCATGGCCTCATGCACTTCTAGGCGTTGGCGGTCAGTTGGTCCTTCAGGATCGTCGCCAGCCATAAAGACAGTCCATACGTGGGTAGACATGGAAGGGACCGTAGAAGAGGTGCTTCCCGTGTCGTACCCTTATACAGAGAAATCGTTGAAGAATGTCGGAATGTCATCTTTCTCGGACTCGGAAGGGCTGCTACCCCCTGTGCAGGAAGCTGCATCGTCTTGGCGAGGGTGGTCGCCCTCAGGGACGTCCAAGTCTGTTGCGTACTTTCGGGGGATCTCTACCCCCTGTGTATGCTCTTGGTATACCGGGTTGTCACATATATTGAGGGGACTGCTACCCCCAGCTTCATCTACTCCCAAGGAGGCCGAAGGTGCACCCATAGGTGCTAGAAGCTTCTTTTTGGAACGAGTGCCTAAATAGACACCCCCTGTGGCTGTCAGCGGCAACCCTCCAGATGAGAGTTTCCTTACAGTGCTGGCTGAGATTGCCGGGCTGGAAGAGCCTGTCTTCTTTCCCCCTTGCCGGGAGGAACCTTTCGAGTTGAATTACAGGAGGCGAAAGGAAACTCCTCGTCTCCCAAAATTTGTACCTATTTCTCGAGTTGTTGTCGGACGGGTGCTGGCTGCTGCAGTCGTTAGAAAATAGACTGTCGATCTTCAGGTGCTGCCGACTTGTTGCAGCAGCAGTTGATGATGACTTGGGTGCAACGACGTCCCGAGAGGGGCTTATCGCATGCCAAGGTTGCTTCCTTCTCTTTGCGTTTGTGAGTAATCACCTCACGCAAGTCGATAGCAGGCTGATCTACCTTTGCATCAAACTTGTGGACTCGGGTATCCCGAGCACACAGGTGCGTAGGTATCATGTTTTCTTTCTGATTCGAGGCTAGTAAAAGCACTTGCTCTCGATCGTTGGAGGAAGACTTTAAAGACCCACCCTGTCCGTTAGCCCCGGGGGACTGGATGCGGGTGGTTATGTACAACTTTCCATCAGGAGCCCGTATAACAGATAACGGTGCCCGCTGACGGTCAGTAGCTTGGACAGTTGACTGGGCTTGTTGGGCCCCCACTGTCCTGGAATTCTTCAATTTAGCACTTAAAGACGTATAGTAAGAAGTGTCCTGATTGGAATATTCCACATTCTCAATAGACCGCATGGAGTCGAGCCCGCAAGAGAGACAGTCGAACACAGAGCTTCTGACAGGGCCGTATGAGACATACTGTCTGAGGCCAGGATTGGCTTCCGCATGGGCCATCTTTCGGCGGCCAGAGTTGGCTGCCGTTTGGGCCATCTTTCTGCGGCCAGAGTTGGCTGCCGCATGGGCCGTCTTCCTGCGGCTAGAGTCGGCTGTTGCATGGGCCGTCTGTCTGCGGCCAGAGTTGGCAGCCGCGTGGGTCGTCTGCCTGCGGCCAGGGTTGGCTGCCGCATGGGCCATCTTTCTGCGGCCATAGTTGGCAGCCACATGGGTCGTCTGCCTACGGCCAGAGTTGGCTGTCGCATGGACAGACTACACATTTCTCTTATGCGGCCTCTTCTTCGTCCGCATGGATTTTCTTTGTGCCCCCAAAAACTCAACATCGTAGTATTTTCCTTTGTTGGATTTAGGGACAGTGGGGTCCTCTGCGGTCGGAAGCAAAGCCACAAGAGAGCTTCGATCACCGTCTTGGGCCGCAAAAGGAGCTTCTTCGAGAACCTGGTCGGGGGCAACAGTTTTGCGCTTCGACGTCCTGCGGGTTCTTTTTGGGTTGGCTCGCTTCTATGACGGGCTGGCGGTCCCTTCAGAGAGCCTTTCTTCGACGGCTTGTTAGTCAAAACGAACCACAAGCATTTGCTGTGTAGAGCCGATCTTGGACGCATCGGATTGCATCACCAGCTTCTCATCAGAGGAGAAGGACGTCCCCAGCAGAGTCGCTATCTGGTTTGCCATTAAAATATCAAAGACAGGTATTACAGAAATACTGAAATTGATTGTAAACTCGCTTGTACAAAGAAAAGCCTAGAAAGAAATCCTAGGAAACAATCTAAGTGCAATTGTTTAGTTTTTGATTCTGGGGGGTAACGATGGAGGCTCGGGAAAGTGTATCAACTCTGCCTTACTCCTTGGACTATCCGACGCAGTCTTAGCTCTTGAAGAAATTGCCCTTCGTAGGTTGTCCGCCTCTTGCAGTGGTGTGGCACCTTGCTATTTATAGTGATATATGTTTTGAGCCGCATAGATGGCCCTTGGCCATGTGGCTACAACAGCACGTAAAGACCCGCTCTTTGGCCGCCAGCTGGCAATTTGTTGGGATTTTGTTGCAGCAAATTTGGGTGGTTGAGACTTGGTCAGCCTGCCACATGTCCTATCGCAGGATAGAATGAATCTGCTGGAGTCATTTTGAGCCACATAAGTCTTTCAGTTTTTGACCATACTGGGTCGTATAAGACTCATGTGGCTTAGGTCGCAGTCTCCCTTAGTCCGTATATAGCTTAAGGAATTTTGAGCCGCATAGATTCTTTATTTTGGGCCGCATAAAGCTCATGCGGCCTAGGTTACAGTCACCCTTGGCCGCATGGAGCTGAGGGAGTTTAGGGCCGCATAGGTTGAGCCGCATAAGGTTCATGCGGCTCGGGTAGCAATCCTTCTGGCCGCATGACTATGTCTAAGCACATGAACCCTGTTTTTTAGTGACGTAAAATTTTGTCTGATCACGTCTTATCTTTTTGTCAGAGTGTCAGAGCTGTCATTTTTGTCAGTTTTGACAGAGTTTGCCAGCTTTATCAGAAGGACTGATCAGCTTGGCCGCATATCTTCCTTCTGCGGCTCGAATCAGTCTGGTTGCAGGCGGGCCACAGGGGTACTGAATCTGTCATGCGGCTCTCCTTTATGCGGACCAGTTTGGCCCAAAGTACTCATGCGGCCAGTTGTGATCCGCATGAATGCCATATTTTCTATGCTTCTACATTGTCGAGTATGTATATATATATATATATATATATATATATATATATATATATATACAGTTGTGATCCGCATGAATGCCATATATATATATATACAGTTGTGATCCGCATGAATGCCATATATACATTGTCGAGTATGTATATATATATATATATATATATATATATATATATGTATATATATATATATATATATATATATATATATATATATATATATATATATATTATTGTTAGGTAATACATGTTAGTATGTTTGTTAAATGTAGGTTAGTAGAGGGCTAGATATGTTAGAGTTTGTTATATGTTAGTGTAAGTTATATATGTTAGTATATTTGTTAGATATTGGTTAGTAGAGGGTTAAATATATTTGAGTTTATTATATGTTAGTGTAAATTATATTTGTTAGTATGAGTGTTAGTTAGATAGTAGAGATTAGTATTTTATTAGATCTTTGATATGTTGTTCGATAATCTGATGTTAGATATCTAGTATGTTAGATATTGATATATTAGTAGGTTATGTTAGTTCTAGATATTGGTATGTTAGCAAGTTAGTCTCTATAGGTTATATGTTAGATATTAGTTAAGATGTTATGTTAGTACATTAGATATTTAGTTAATTAGATATTTGAGGGATATCTTGGTATCTCATGATACCAAGTTAGTATCTTAAGGTAAATATGAATTACCTTTACCTTCAAGGTAAATGATTAGTTTACCTTATGACCAAGGTATGGTATCAAGATACCAAGGTAAGGTACAGGTTTACCCAAGTTAAAGTATTGGATTCCAACCAAGGTATTGGTATTGGAATGCCAATATGACCAAGGTTGATATGGTATCCTAGTGTTAGTGGGTTAGTGTCTAACTGTTTGAGTTTGAATAGGTGATGTTAGATTGTGGAAGGGTTATATAGATAGGTATATATATTTTTGGGTTATATAGTATCTATATATATTATGTGAGTATAATTATATAGATTATGGTTCATAGTGAGGATATGTATATACTTGATATATGATATCTATATGTATGTATTAGGGTGGTACTATATGGGTAATGATATATGTGATATATATGTAATGTATATTATATAACTAAGTTTGTGTGCCTTGTTAGCTATGTGGTTAGCTTGTGTCTTGGTTTAGCATGTGACCTTAGGCTATGTGTTGTGTAGTTGGTTTTAGACTTAGACTTGACTTAGTTAGACCTAGAATTGACCAACCTAAACTGGATTTGACTAGCTTGACTAGCTTGTACTTGTTGGCGTAGTTTGACCATAGTTGACCTAGTTTGACTAGATTGTTGACTAGAGTTGACCAAGTGTTGACTTTAGTCTAGAATGACCTAGAATCATGTAGTATGCATTATAATCTTCAGTATTACCTTTTTGGATATGTTGTGACCTGTGTTGCTCTAATTAGGACTCATCTACTCTGTCTGGACATCTATACTCATCAGATACTCAGGATATCAGACGAGTATATTCTCTGACCGTTTTATACATGCTAGAACTTATATTCTTGCTCTAGATTACTTTACTTGATGTTGTCACGTTGGTAACACGGATTGGTACTATATGGATCTTTTCATGAGATGTTATCCCCCTCGGGAGCATCGAATACTTTATGTCATGTGTATTTCACTTACATCATGTATCTCTATGCTTTCACTATTCATGTATACTCTTGTGATTCATGTACTCTCATGTTCATAAAGCCCTCATGAATCAATTTCATGTGCTCTCATTTATGAGGCAGTGAAATCATGAATCTTAACATAACTTGTCTCGATCCTTGTGTATTGATTGGGGATGGGGAGTAGAAATAGTCATGTGAATAATTCCAAAGTAGTGTAACCATGAATCAACTCTGTTGTATAGCCATAAATCATTTTTAGCTGTTCACATGTCTATCTTGTACTCTAAATCACTAATCACTGATAGTTCTTTACTTATAGTAGATATTTCCATTACAGTTATCTCTTTTACTTCATGTATATTCTTTCAGTTATTTATGTATCTTACTCTATTGCATGTTTTATATTTTCTGACATGATATGAACTGCGTGAGATGTATTGTGTTCGTTCATGTCCTGACTTGACCTGTTGAAAATATTACAGATGGTTGCCTTGAGCATACTTGCCCTACTTGCTTGGGATCCGGAGACGGTATAGCTACTTTTGGCCCCGATACTCAGGTGTGATCAGGAGATTAGTTTAGTAGACTTGCATTATACTTTCATTTGAGCTTTTATTGTAATGAGTTGAGATTTCGACTTTGTTTTGAGATTATTTGAGATATTATTATTTTAGTAGTTAATATCAGTTGTTGCAGTTTGGAGTTAGTATAGCTTTGTGATTATGTGTTATCTTATCGTACTTAGACTGTGATTGTGTATTATCATATCTTATACTTGTCCTTCGTTCGGAGTTGAGTTTTGACAAGTACATTATATAATTGCGTGAGTTGTTGTTTAAGATAGTAACCTTATATAGCGTTCTTCCGTCGATTCTGCGACGTAGGCTGGACGTACCCACTTCTCGGACCCCTACACAGGGTGCGGGTCGTGACACATTTTTAGTGGTGGCCCATGCTGGTCGAGAGTCGCATTAGTGCGATATCGTGGTAGTGCAACGATTAGTTGTACTACTACGAGCCTGCGATAGGAACTAGGGAATAGGCTTTAGCAGAGAGGTTACTCAATCACAGTTAGGACTACTTGAGAAGATTCCTGGGATGACCCTTGAGAATCTCATTATAAACTATCTCGAAATTCGATTCTGACATTTTCTGTCTACTTCCTTGTTCATCGTTGAATTTGATTCTTGGTATTCATTATTGACTTGATTTTTTTACCAAGATAACATTATGGGCTAGGTTACCTCAGTCATGGAGTCTAGAGTCTTCTACAGCCATATTAGCTGGTTTGGCGATGAAATAGAGTCTAATTTTGGATGTATTTCTCATGTGTGGGAATTTAAAGTTTTTACAGCGAAGCTAGCGACAATACAAAATTTTTAAATACCATGATTCTGGAGGTATTTACCTTACTTGCGGACTCTACGGATTATCGCTGTTGTAATTACTAGCGTAACGAGTATTCTGGTAACATGGTTCTGGATAGACGGGTATGATTATCAGATTTCAGAATAGATACCATATAGATGGTGCCCTAGTATGATGGAATGGAATATCATTGTGGATGCTACTTGAGTATCATGGATTAGATAGAGGGTGCTAGGCCACTTGTAGCAGCGCCTCTAGTAACTTTTATTTAAAGCAACTTTCATTTCAGTAAAAATTCTCTTAGCCTCTTTTCTAGCAACGCCTCTAGTAACTTTACCAAAACATGGATTTAAAGAATTTGTGGCATAATCATATAAAGATGCACTTTCACCCGAAGTGAATGGATGTTCATCAGCAATAATATATTTAGTCAATTCAGTTTTATGACGAGCAGCTGAATAGAAAAACGTACTCATTGAAGAATCTACGGCACCTCCAAAACTTATCTGAGTTTGGGACGCCGAAATTGAGCCCGGGGCATAGCAGGTTTCGTGGTGTCTTATATGCCCCTTTTCCATTTGTATATGTTAGAACATTTCTTTCATTGTGCCGTGTACGAAATTGGTTCTCCTTTCTGATCTAAAACAAGTGAGCCATCAGGTTTAGTTTCATTAAGAGTAACAAAAAATTCCCAACACTTTAATTTTTTCTTCCTTTTTACAACATTTGTGGTAGAACTAGCAACTTCAGGAGGTGAACCAATTAAAAATTCAGGAATAGGATTTTCCTCAAAAAAAAGTATTAAAATATTTATAAGTCTGTCTGGCAGTGTCAGTAGTGTAATACATCGCTCCGTACGGTACATTATGCTGAGTCGCTGACTCGAAGTGTCGTGTTTACCCGATTAGATATCGATGTGAATCGATACAAGAGTTACCTTGACCCGAGAATACATCGAATCAGATCGATGCAAAGAGTAATGTTGACCCGAGGAACGCATCGAGTAAGATCGATGCAAGTGTTAAGTTGGCCCGAAAAAAAGCATTGAGTCGGCTAGAAGATTCTAAAAAATCGAATCGACGCAAGGCATTAGTCCGATTCGGACAAGTATTGATTTTAGTTGGTTTCGTGTACAAGGCCTTACGTTTACGCTGAAATGTAAGAGGTCGACATTTTACCTTATTTGAAATGGTGTCTACGAAACCAAATCGTCGTCTTACTACGGACTGAAGTATAGGCACGGTAGGCCAAATCGATTGGATAATTCAACGTAGCACAAAGTGTTCGAATGGCCAAGTTAGAAGAGTTAGAAGCGCACCAAGTTATGAAATCGAGCCGCATTCGCTCGATGAAACGACAAGACATATCGACTTAAGGTGGGGGGACTTTGACTTCTCTTTCCTACTCCTTCACGTCTACGTAAATATATCATTGTATGCTAATTTAACTTATCGAGACCACAGGCGTGGCTCGATCGAGCGACAAACATAGTGTGTGTCGAATACTAGATATAAAAATTAAAATAAAACGTACATCAAATGTGCGAGTCGCTATAGAACATTGAATATCGCAAAGGCGAGCGCCTCGGTGCGCAAGCCATAAGAACATGAGATAACTGTATCGACAAGTGCCTCAACGCACGAGTCATTCCGTGCCCCCGTGCACGATTTAGTATGTTGAACATTGAAAGACTATATCGGCGCGAGTGCCTCAGTGCACGAGCTATTGAACATTGAATACCCTATCGAGGCGTGCCTCAGTTGCACGAGTCGGAGGAAAGGAACATACAGTGAACACTAAGGCATAGAACATGGAATTATGGTATCAAGGCGTGCATCGCATGCACGACTCGAAGAATCGAGAACAATCATGTCGAAGCGTACATGCGTGTACGAGAATCATAAAAGATGGCTTCGTTGCGAAGAAAAGAGTTGTGGCATGAATGTGACGGAACTATCAGATATGACATGATACCTCGAAAATGTTCGGGACCTTCGGGTCGTTCGTTTGACAAACATTGAGTTGGGACATGGTGCCATTGAACATTGAAACGAAGAACGAAGTGAGAATACATTAAAAGAAAAGAAAAATGCGAGATGACGTAAAGTCTGAGTTTCGGACTCTAACTATGTTTGGTTGTATGAGTTTGATACGTATGATGCATGGTCGAATGGACTTAAAATATTGCCCGTGTACAGGGTGTGATAATTTTCCTCGAACGAGTTATATTTGCCGGGGCACCGGGACCGTTAGGCCTAGGAGGGATGAATAATCATTGTTGGTGTACATCTTTTGGGTATGACTTGCAATTTGCTACTGATTTGATAAGCCATAATTGATGGTAAGTTCGAAGTCCTTCGGATACTGGGCCAGCAAACCCGTACGGGAAGGACGCCGGGTTATCCAGTTTGAGAAAGAGAAAGAAAATAAAAGAAAAAAAAAGAGAAACAAGTTAGTCCATTCCGGCGCGGATACGCCATCGACCTTCATGTAGTTAAGGAACGATGGGCCGAAAGTGCAGGAACAATAGATCCTGCACGGAGCACTTATAACATGACACGGAAGAAATGGGGCGTATTCACCTTGCGTCGGTACAAGGACGAGTGAGTCGAGTTGATAAGAAGTCACGAAACAACACGAAATTACTATTGGTTGCCTGTTTGCTTATGCGAATCGAAATAACATGCTTGCCATGATAACATGCTTACTACTTTCGAATATGCCATAAAATTGATCCTAAGGAGAACATAGAAAGATAACTAAATTGTATGTTGTATGAATTAATTAATTACTAAATGTCGGTTTAGTTAAAGTGGGTCTTTGATCAGTACAGCAAGGACGAAAGTACTAATCCTCCACTAGTTTGCTAGCAGGTTCAGGAAATGGTCTGCTCGCTACTGAGCTTCGCTTGATCGCGCTGAGGTATGGAATGCCGTATCGTTTGAAGCGAGCGATCGTATTGACGCTCGGACTCGTAATATAATTGATGCGACCGAGATATAGAAGGCATAATGTATGAAACGGTAAAATCGTTTGTGGACAAGAGAGAACTTGAGTGTTGTAGCCAATCTGGCATATTCAGTTGGGCTATTGAAAGTCTTATCAATAAAGAAAATTATTTCGTATACTCTATTTTCTTCCGTTTGCTAAAATCAAATCAAAGATAACCATTTGAGAACTTGTCATCTTGCCTTGTACGAGTGCAACACCAGACTCGTACGGCATCACGCCCCAGCGAGGACGATGATTCGAATAAATCGATACGAGGACGAGCGATTTTTCGGGTCGGGGCATGACAAATTGGTAGCAGAGCTCTAAGCTCAATTTCCTCAGGACGTTTGCTTCGTTTCAATTCCAAAGAGTTGTCCACCACCAATCAAATCACTCTTGACTCAACTCAATGCCGTACTGAATGTTCCATACAATAAGTCTAATACAAATCGTGTAATTTGTCGCATGTGTTTGGAAATTACATGATGTTTTCTAAGGAAGTCTGGAAATATTTGTTGTATCGAGTGCAACAAGCCGTGAAATAATTGTTGCTACAGGCACAACAAGTCGCGAGATATAAATTGAGATATTAGTTGTTGCAAGTATAACAAGTTAAGAAATATGAATCGAAATGTTTGTTGTTTCAATACAACAGTCGATATGAGAAATATTGGTTGCATCGATATAATAAAAGTCGTAAAATATTATTGTATCAAATGAAACGAGTTGTGAATGATGCGTTGCAAGGAAATGAAAGTTAAAAATTGAATGTGTTGAACAGATTCTAGTATTGGCTTTGAATATCAGAAATAAAACGTTGCATGAGATGCAACGGAGATAACTGAATTAAAATATTGTATGATATGCAACGGAGGAGACTGACTTTAAAACGTTGCACGAGATATAACGGTTGAAACTTAATATTGCGTTGCACGAGATGCAACGGAAGGAACTGAAATCATAAATCGATAGAACGAATCGTTCGATTGCGCACCGAGCTTGTATTGGCAAATGAATATATTGTCCGAGTTATGTCGGGTTTTGATTTATCAAAAGTTACGGTTGTGATTGACATGATCACTGTGGAAATCATGAGTCAGAATAGAATTTTGGTTCATACCGAGTATGATATGCGAGGGAAATAGCTTGATTTTCGAGTGGTATATGCCATACCACGTATGCGATGAATGACTCGATTCTGAGTGGTATATGCTATAATGTTGGCCCAATGATTGTATCATATTTTTGAATATGGTTAATATGTTAAGTTTAGCATTTCTTTATCACTAATCTTCATACTATCGCTATAGCATTTCTACTTATACTTATACTTTTGGTGATATGTGCCTATTGGTTTACATATTAGTGTTATGAGCTTATCTATCTTAAATTTAATCGGGTTGCCAAAATCAAAACTATATTTTTTTATTTTGGTTATTCAACTAATTTTAATCATTATGATATCACTAATATTTATGCTATCACCTTAGCACTTATACTTAAACTCAGCATTGTCCTAATGTGCATTAAACTTATCATACTTGCTACTATGTATATTGCTTTGTTCGTCTAACATGTACATGTAAAAAAGCAATAAGCAAGATCAATGTGGACATATGCAATGAAGAAATTATGGTGGGCCAAAGACGACGGATCCCATAAGATTTCTCTGAACCACCCGACGACATCTCCGGAGCCACGCACTCGGGGGTTCCGCTGGATATCTTTGGACAGCTGCCGCCAAGGGAAAAAGCCAGCACCTATGAAAAGAAGAAGCCAAGCCATGCCATCATCATTTCAAGACTCTGAAGAAACCTGCACCTGCTACAGTATATCTGGAGTCTGAAATGAGTCTTAGGAATAATTATAAACACAAGAAATGGATGGCAAAATCGAAAGCTAGGGTAAAAATTAGCCCTGGGTCATTTTCGGATGAAAACCGGCATACCGACGGTATACCGGTCTATATCGACGGCATACCGATTTTGTTCACAGAAAGTTTCTGTCTACAAAATCGGCATACCGACGGCATACCGGTCCATACCGACGGTATGCCGATTCAGTAACGTTTGAAATTCCAACGGTCGGATTTCGAGCGTTTAATGTTCCCAACGGCTATATTTCTAGCCGTTGCATTCCAGACCGGTATACCGACGGCATGCCGGTCCATACCGATGGTATACCGGTTCGCTGACTGAAATGTTGCCTTTGGCACTTTTCAATGCTTTGGTTATAAATAGCCTTGAACCCCTTCCTTCAAGGTTGTTGCTTTGAGCCTAAATTTTTTTAAACCACCAAAGCCTATCCACAAACAAATCTACAAAGCTTTCATTTGCCATCCACAAATTGTGTTAGAGTTATTGAGTTGAAAAGTAAGATCTTCATCTTATTATATAAGGAGATCAAAACCTATTGTGAAAGGTTGAAGTTAGAGAGTCTTCGTATCCAAACTCTCGGTTGAAGTTGGAGAGTCTTCGTATCCAAACTCTCGATTGAAGTCGGAGAGGCCTTCGGATTAAAGCTCTCGTGTAAGAAGTTGGCAAGTTCTTTGGATCCAAACTCGTGTGTAACTATTTACTCAAATAGTGGATTAAAGCCGGAGAGAGTTCCGGGACTGGAGTACCTCTTGGGAGGATACCAGAATATATCGTGTGTCGGTATTGTTATTGCTTCTTCTCTTGCACTTATATTTTTAAATTGTCCATTAGCTTGTGCTAAGTGCTTGATTAGTTAGCGTGACCCTATTCACCCCCCCTCTAGGGTTCCTACATATACCACTTGTGCGATGAATTGCATCGACACATTATTAGAATTTTGGAATGTTTATCTGCAACGGACTGAAGACTACCGAGACTCGATTGTAAATTTGTATGACAGTATGGTGATGCAAGTATTCTTCGATAATCAGTTGAAACGATAGGATGGGGACTCGTATCAATGAATGATACGTCAGACGAAAAATTTGCAAGCCAGTCGAACGATCGAGACTAACGAAACGATTACGCCTTGAAGCAAAAATCGGATCGACGGAATAGGAAACTTGAACTTGTAAAAGAGTCGCATGACTTGTGATCTTGATAGAAATGTTGGGCGAGACGAATCGTGGTCGAATCGTACGACTTGTAATCTCGATAGAAATGTTAGGCGATGCGAATTATAATCGGATCACACGATGTGCGACTTCGGTGAAGAGTTCGTTGATGCGGATAAATAGTGCCTAAGAGATAGTTGGTTACATTACGGTAAAACTCATTTGAGTACGACTGAAACACGCAAAACTTAGAGGGCGTGATTGTATAAGTCGAGGGTTCAATGTTGGATAATCGGTAACTCGGTTACGCGATCAAAGTATAGCGGGATACGGCGAATTGGAAAACGAGTTGATGCGTATGGAAAAGTTTGTAGTGAACTTAGAATTATACAATACGAACTAAAGTCGACGTTGATGCAGATTCAAAGTTGACCCTCATGTTATCAAAATTGATATGACCTATCAAAATTGATACGTGAGAAAATGTAAGCACGATTTGAGAATACAAAATGGGGCAGGCCTATGATGTCAAAATTTTCGAGAATAGCAATACGGAAGTGTCGAACTAGTTGATCGTAAACTTTGTGATTGATCAGGGCGAGACCATAAATTCATCGACGATTGTCTTGATACGTATAGCATCTCGGGTGTCGATCGTGGGTAGAAAGATTTGAACTCAATACGAGTAGATGTTTCATGAATACGAAATTATCAACGGTAGTGCATGACTTTACTTGGAGGATAGTTGCGCATCAGTTGCACCGATAGAAATAGTTTTGTCCGAAATTGGGTAGTCGCAATAGAAATCATCGGAATGTGATTTGCCTCCGAAATAAGATATAGCATGGTTCGTAGTAACTGTCCTTTATTAATGATCCACAATTATCGAGCGTAGCTTCGGGGCAGCTAATCCTAGAAGACTTGCCTGCCAAATCAAATTAAATATTGCAGACAGTAAGATGACCCATGCGATATCGTATATGAAATTGCATTGATAACAAATATAATATGGTACATGTTGATGATAAGTCTAGGCAATTTTGAGAATCGTGCTATGCACGAGCGCGAATGGTAAGAGAATGACTTACGATTTATGTTGTTAGATTTGGATTCACCTTACAATTGAGCTTGCGTGAATCGAACTTATATTCGATGTTACGAGACGAATAAGTTGAAAATTTGGCTAGTAAATTTCTTCTCGTTAGGAATCGAACGTAAGATGCATCGTAGAGACTTTGAGTCAAAGTGATTGTTGTCTTGAGCACCGCCGTCTCGATGTAAACTTTTGTGTCAGATTAATTGTAGCCTTTGTGCAATGTCAATTTAAAGTTGCGTCGAAAGAATTTAAGTATGGTGTCTAGATAAGTAACCTAGCGGGCGTAGTCCTGAATGTTGAAGCATTTGCAAGTCAACAAAGGAAATCGTATCGAGATGAGTTGCATAGCCAGACTTCGGAAATAGTTGGACAGCAATTTCGAACACAATGCGTTGCGGAGGATTGTTGCGATCGGATGCACAATGTCTTGACGCGACGCATAGATTAATGGTCCATACAAAACATATAAAATGAGAAATACAATTTTGAATCGCGTTGCATGCAGTGACCTTATTGAATGAATCACGTATGTATTGAATATACGTATGTGATAAAATTTTGAGAACAGTTGCTAAAGATAAGTCCGATCGGGAGTACAAGATGGCAAGAATATGATTGAAATTTATCTGTCAGCTTTGTTCCAATTCTCTACCACTGGGCTTGGCTGAAATATACATATTTTTGGGACGCCTTGAATAGGTGTACGATCCAAATCAAGTTGTATACTGAATTCAAATTGAGCTACAGGAAAGACTGAAAGTTAATGAAGCTTGTCCGAGTGTTTGAAATGGAACAACGATAGTTGGGCGAGATCGTGAAACGATCTAGAGAAACACTTGGAATTGAGTGTTGGTTTCGGTTCGAGCACGAACCTTGTTTTGAGTGCTATATTATGTAATAATGTCCCGCTCCGCATGGTGCATTATGCTGAGTCGCTGACTCGAAGAGTCGCATTGACCCGATTAAATATCAATGCAAATTGATACAAGAGTTACCTTGTCCCGAGAATGCATCGAGTCGGATCGATGCAAAGAGTTACGTTGACCCGAGGAACGCATCGAGTAAGATCGATGCAAGTGGTAAGTTGGCCCGAGAGAAAGCATTGAGTCGGCTCGAAGATTCTAAGAAATCGAATTGACACAAGGCATTAGTCTGATTCAGACAAGTATTGATTTTAGTTAGTTTCACGTGCTGGCTATACTTTTACGCTGAAATATAAGAGGTCGACATTTTGTCTTATTTGAAATGATGTCCGCAAAACCAAATTGTCGCCTTGCTACGAACTGAAGTATAGGCACGGTAGGCCAAATCGATTGGATAATTCAACGTAGCACAAAGTGTTCGAATGGCCATGTTAGAAGAGTTGGCCGCGCAACAAGTTATGAAATCGAGCCGCATCGGCTCGACAAAACGACAAGACGTATCGGCTTAAGGTGGGGGGACTTTGACTTCTCTTTCCTACTCCTTTATATCTAAGTAAATATATCGTTGTATGCTAAGTTAACTTATCGAGATCACGGGCGTGGCTCGATCGAGAGACAAACATAGTGTGTGCCGAACACTAGATAGAACAATTGAAATGAAACGTACATCAAATATGCGATTCGTTATAGAATATTGAATATCGTAAAGGCGAGCGCCTCGGTGCGCAAGCCATAAGAACATGGGATAACTGTATCGACAAGTGCCTCAACGTACGAGTCATTCTGTGCCCCAGTGTACGAGTTAGTATGCTAGAACATTGAAAGACTATATCGGCACGAGTGCCTTAGTGTACGAGCTATTGGACATTGAATACACTATCGAAGCGTGTCTCAGTTGCACGAGTCGGAGAGAAGGAACATACATTGAACACTATGGCATAGAACATATAATTACGGTATCAAGGCGTGCAGCGCATGCACGACTCGAAGAATAGAGAACAATCGTGTCAAAGCGTGCATGCATGTACGAGAATCATAAAACATGGTTTCGTTGCGAAGAGAACAGTTGTGGCATGAATGTGACGAAACTGTCAGATATGACATGATACCTCAAAAATGTTCGGGACCTTAGGGTCGTTCGTTTGACGAACATTGAGTTGGGGTATGGTGCTATTGAACATTGAAATAAAGAGTGAAGTAAGAATACATTAAAAGAATAAAGAAATACGAGACGACGTAAAGTTTTAGTTTTCGGACTCACGACTATGTTTGGTTCTATGAATTTGATACGTCATTGCATGGTCGAATGGACTTGAGATATTGCCCGTGCATAGGGTATGATAATTTTCCCCGAACGAGTCATATTTGTCGGAGCACCGGGACCGTTCGGCCTAGAAGGGATGAATAATCATTGTTGGTGCACATCTTTTGGGTATGACTTGCGATCTGCTGCTGATGTGATAAGCCATAATTGATGGTAAGTTTGGCATCCTTCGGATACTGGGTCAGTAAACCCGTACGGGAAGGACGCCGGGTTATCCAGTTTGAGAAAGAGAAAGAAAAGAAAAGAAAAGAAAAGAAAAGAAAGAGAAACAAGTTAGTCCATTCCGGTGCGGATACGCCAATGACCTTCATATAGTTAAGGAACGGTGGACCGAAAGTGCAGGAACAATGGTATACATGTACCCCATTTAGATTCAAATTTGAGACCATTTGGAGCTCTCTTGAGGATTTTAGATATGTGTCTTGTCCTACTTGATAGATCCCAAATTAGGACACCCCATGTGTATGTATGTATGCTAATAGTTTAAATAGATATTTAAATTCAGTTTTAGATGGTTAGAGAGTGGATTGATCTTAGTTAGGATGGCTAGAATGAGTTTCATTTGGATACCTATATTGGTATCCAAGTTTCTTGGCCTACATGTGTTTTTTTTGTCCAAAACAACTCAAATTCGTTATAATATTCATCCACGTTTTTATTAACCAAAGCAAATTAGAAATGCCATAACTTTTAGCTCAGAACTCCAATTAACCTCCTGTTTTTTTTAAAAGAACCGTATCGAAGTTAGCTTTCTAAATATATATTTTAATAAGAAAAATAATTCTAAAACTTTTTGTAAAACTGTTTGAGTGTCAGCTGTCCGAAAGACAAACGTGTTTCGGTATTTTCGTGATTTCGGGAGCTTCCGGACACGAAAATGTGATCTGTTTGAAGTTTCGGAAAGCCAACACGAAGGGCTACAACATGCTTTAATCCTTGAATTTAGTGAAGACTAATTGGTACAATATTGATTTTAATTAGAAGAGTGACTATACGATATAGGTATTTTGTGTAACCTATGAGCCTATGTAGTATGGATATTAAGTGAATATAGGTATCATAGGTTGTCTGTTTGCCATTAAAATATCAAAGACAGGTATTACAGAAATACTGAAATTGATTACAAACTCGCTTGTACAAAGAAAAGCCTAGAAAGAAATCCTAGGAAACAATCTAAGTACAATTGTTTAGTTTTTGATTCTGGGGGGTGACGGTGGAGGCTCGGGAAACTGTATCAACTCTGCCTTACTCCTTGGACTATCCGACGCAGTCTTAGCTCTTGAAGAAATTGACCTTCATAGGTTGCACGCCTCTTGCAGGGGTGTGGCACCCTGCTATTTCTAGTGATATATGTTTTGAGCCGCATAAATGGCCCATGGCCACGTGGCTACAATAACACGTAAAGACCCGCTCTTTGGCCGCCAGCTGGCAATTTGTTGGGATTTTGTTGTAGCAAATCTGGGTGGTTGAGACTTGGTCAGCCTGCCACGTGTCCTATCGCAGGATAGGATAAATCTGCTGGAGTCATTTTGAGCCGCATAAGTCTTTCAGTTTTCGGCCATGCTGGGCCACATAAGACTCATGCGGCTTAGGTCGCAGTCTCCCTTATTTCGCATGTAGCTTAAGGACTTTTGAGCCGCATAAATTCTGTATTTTGGGCCACATAAAGCTTATGCGGCCTAGGTTACAGTCACCCTTGGCCGCATGGAGCTTAGGGACTTTAGGGCCGCATAGGTTGAGCCGCATAAGGTTCATGCGGCTCGGGTAGCAATCCTTCTGGCCGCATGACTATGTCTAAGCACATGAACGTTATTTTTTAGTGACATGACATTTTGTCTGATCACGTCTTATCTTTTTGTCAGAGTGTCAAAGCTGTCATTTTTGTCAGTTTTGACAGAGTTTGTCAGCTTTATCAGAAGGACTGATCAGCTTGGCCACATATCTTCCTTCTGCGGCTCGAATCAGTCTGGTTGCAGACGGGCCGCATGGGGTGCTGAATCTGTCATGCAGCTCTCCTTTATGCGGACCAGTTTTGCCCAAAGTACTTATGCGGCCAGTTGTGAATTGTATGAACCCCATATTTTCTATGCTTCTACAAGACCCCCTTCAAAGTTTTCAAATTGCAAATTTGGAATACTTTGAACAAGAAGCATGGAGATATGTCAAGCCGCAGGGAGTCTTCAAGTCATGAGAGACCTTTTGCCGCAGGGAGGTTTTGAGCCGCAGGAAAATTTTGAGCCGCAGAGAGATCTTGAGCCGTAGAAAAAACTTGAGCCATAGGGAAATCTCATCCAGCCTGCCAACAGTCACTCCCTGTATTTAATTTCTTGATTTGGTTTTGGATTTGGGTTCTTTTTTCGAGATAAAGTCGACGGTTACTAGGGATAAAATCCTCAAACGTCGTCATTATCTTTAATGATCTCGAGAATCGAAACGGCACTCTTCAGAAACTCTATAAATAGGGGTCATTCGGAGAGAGATTTTTCTCTTTCACCTTCTTCTCCTTCGTCTGCATCATCCTTTCTGTCTCAGTTTAGCCATGGCTCCAAAACCTTCCAAGTCGACTGGTACTGCAGCCAAAAGGAAGGGACTTGCCTCTCCATCGAGAGCAGCGGAATCTCCTTCCATTTATGCCGACGTGCAACCCTCTATCTAGGGTAAGAAAGGTAGGAAGACGACGAATAAAATTTTGAATGGCCATATCGCATATTTTATGGGCAGGCCTGTCATATATCGCCTCTATGTTTTAAGCCTGGTCGATGCATTCCCTATCTCATTTGGACCACATGTGTTCTGTATGATAGGGCCGCATGGGCTGAGTCGCATAAGCGCTACACGTTCGAACATGAACCGTATAAGTGCTCGAAGACTGATCCCCATGAACACTTCATGACTAAGCCGCCTAAGTGCCTCATGATTGAGCCGCATGAGTGTCTCATGATTGAGCTGCAGGAGTACTTCATGACTGAGCCGCATAATTGCCTCATGACTGAGCCGTATGAGTGCCTCATGACTGAGCCGTATGAGTTCTGTTTGGCTAGGTTTCATAACTAAAAAGGAGCCCATTCACTTTGTCTTTATATGACTATCTTCTTTCTTTGATTTTTGCAGCATCCATGCCGAAGGCTGAGACCATTGTGAAGGAGGAGATGCTGTCTCCTTTCATCAAACAAGAGTCACCGTTTGTTAAGGAGGAGGTGATACCAAAAGTTAAGGTAAAAGAAGAGCTGGCGTCCATCGGAAAGGGAATTAATCCCAAGATTGAGGCTGCTGTAAAGGAGGAGCCCAAGTCTGAGGGCAGTAGCACTGGGAGTTCTGACCCTCCTGCCCCCGCCGAAGACCTTAATCAAATAGATCTTTCGTATGCGAAATGGCTGAGGGAATGGTATATGCCTCAACACAACTATGATCCTTGACTGTAGGGATCCGTGGGTTGCCATGTAATTGCTGTTTTCGGGAATATAAAAAATAAACGTTCGTATTTATCTTTGTGTTTTTGTCTGTCTTTAGCTGTAGTTTGTATTTTGCTTCTTTTGGACATTAGTGTAATTCTTTACTGGAGATGTAGTCCTACGAATGTAACTGATTTTAAATAAATAGAATACATTCACTCCATTTTTTGCTTGTGGTATCTGTGGTGCTTGTATTAGAGGGCCTAATACAGCATTATGATAAAGAATATCCCACTGGAGGACTTTTGTGGACCTATTGCCCTTTTGTGCATCTGAAAATGCGAGCAAATAGATTTAAATAATATTTTGTGGACCTACTAATCTTTTTGTGCACCGATGGTACGAGTAATAGATTAGGATAACTTCTGTGGACCTATTACCCTTTTGCGCACTGGTGGTGCGAGTAATAGATTCGAAACGAAACCTACCATAGGTAAAATAGACGTGATAGGTTTTATGGTCTTAACACCATGTCTTTTATCCCGGATTGGGTACAGGTGTTAAGTCGGGAGATTATCGATATCAGAGGTAATATGGACGTAACATACGATAATCAGGAATAATTTTTGGTGGGTCTATTACTCTTCTGCGCACTAGTGGTGCAAGTAATAGATTTTGAGACAAAACCCAACAGAGGTAATATGGACGTAATAGGTTTTGTGTTCTTAACACCATATTTTTTATCCCGTATTGGGTACAGGTGTTAAGTCGGAAGATTATCGGTATCAGAGGTAATATGGACGTGACACACGATAATCAGGAATGAGTTTTGGTAGACCTATTACTCTTCTGCGCACTGGTGGTACGAGTAATAGATTTTGAGATAAAACTCAACAGAGGTAATATGGACGTGATATGTTTTATGGTCTTAACACCATGTCTTTTATCCCGGATTGGGTACAGGTGTTAAGTCGGAAGATTATCGGTATCAGAGGTAATATGGACGTGACACACGATAATCAGGAATAATTTTTGGTTGACCTATTACCCTTTTGCGCACTGGTGGTGCGAGTAATAGATTTTGAGACAAAACCCAAGAGAGGTAATATGGACGTAATAGGTTTTATGGTCTTAACACCATGTCTTTATCCCGAACTGGGTACAGGTGTTAAGTTAGGAGATTGTCTATATCAGAGGTAATATGGACGTGATATATGACAATCGAAACATCAAAACGAAAGTTCAGAGGTATCAATATACATGACTTGTCACTCGAGGAGATGCAATGTGAGTCCCCTCGAAGGGAACAGAGTGTAAGTTCAGAGGTACCTGAAGTACATAACTCGACACTCTAGGCACTATGGGGATATTTTTAAACATAGTATTTTTTCAGAAACTTGCCGTTTATGGGCATCATGAGCAAGTCCCCATTCTGCTTTGTGAGCCGGTATGCACCATTGGAGAATACAGTCTCGATGATGAATGGACCCTCCCATTTAGGCTAGAATTTATCGGGGGTCTTGTGAGTCAAGACCATTGGTCTGCGAACGACCAAGACGATATCGCCGACTTGGAATATTCTCTGTTTGACTCTCTTGTTGAAAGCCCGAGAGATGTGCGCTTGGTAGAGTTATATGCTTTGTTGAGCTTATAAACACTTCTCGTCTAAGGCTTCCAGTTCTTGTAGCCGTCGGAGGCGGTTGTCATCCGACGTCAATCGGTAAGTAAGGGCCACACGAAGCGAGGAGATCTGAGTCTCCAATGGGAGAACTGGCTCGCTCCAGTAAACCAAGGAGAACAGTGTATTTCATGTAGCCGTCCGAATCGTAGTACGATACGCCCATAACCACTCGCCCAGCTTTTTATTCCAGTCGCGTTTGTTTGAAGACACGAACTTTTTGAGGAGCTTGATTATGGTTTTGTTGAAGGCTTCAGCCAGACCATTAGCCGATGGGTTATATGCCGTCGAGGCCATGTTCTGAATCCGATTCTTGTCACAAAATCGATAAAAAGTGTGGCTTCCAAACTGCGGACCATTGTCGTGAATAATCCATCGGGGCAGTCCAAAATGGTAGATGACGTGATATTTTATGAAACTAATCACGTTTGATGTCTTTACCTCTGCAAGCGAAACAGCTTTCGTCCATTTGGAGAAGTAATCGGTGATTGCAAGTATGAACCGATGCCCTCTAGATGACGGTGGGGTGATTGGCCTAATGATGTCCATTCTCCATGCTTCAAATGGCCAAGCGGCCACTGTTGGGTACAAGAAGTCTGATGGTGGATGTATGAAATCTGCGAAGATCTGGAAAGCCTTACACTTCTTTGCATAATCAACTACATCTGCTACCATTGTGGGCCAGTAATAACCCATTCGGCGGAGGCGATCTTGCAACTTTGAGCCAGGTTGGTGAGCCCCGCAAGCGCCCTCGTAAGCCTCGCGTAAGGCTTCCTTGGCTTATGTATTTGACAGGCATCTTAACAGTAGCCCATCGTAAGATCGTCGATATAATATTTTTGTCTCTGTATCATAGAAGAATCTGAGAGAGCGCCTTCTGATTGAAGTTGCTTCCTTCACATTCTCTGGCAGAATTCTGTAGACTGCAAAGTCGATAAGCGGGCGTCTCCAGTCTTGTATGTCGTTGGTTATCTGGGTGGAGTAACTCGTACCCAGTTGAATATTGTTCTTGGGACAGACCAGCTCATGGCCTATCACGTCGACTAGATGATGAGCATCATTTAGAACTGCCAAGGAAGCGGCGAGGCCTGCTAGGGCATCGGCTTCAATATTTTGGAGCCTAGGAACATGCTCTATAAAGAACCCCTCTAAGGTTGCAATGATGGCAATTGATGTCTGATTGTAGGGAATCAGGTCATCGTTGCGAACCTCGTATGAGCCTCGGATCTGATTAACAATTAGCTGCGAGTCGCCATACGCTTCCAGGTACTTGACCCCCACCTCTTTTACGAGTTGGAGTCCGATGACTAGAGAGTTATATTTGGCTACGTTGTCTGAACAGTATTCTGTGAGAGAATATGCCCGATTGACCAGCAATCCAGAGGAAGAAATTAATACTACCCCGACTCCAACGACGATATCACCTTGTGGCCCCGTTCTTGAAGCACCATCAAAGAACATTCGCCAAATGGCATCATGTGAAGTCATATTAGAGGCGACGACTCCGTCGGGGATATCTTCATAAATTCTGGCTGTTTTTGAGCCTGGATGGCTGCTAAGAAGTCGGCCAGGGATTGACCTTTGACAGCCTTCTACAGAACAAAAACCATATCGTAGGGGAATAACAGTATCGCCCAGGTAGCTAGACGAGAACTGAGTTCGCCTGGCTTGGTCATGAGAACCCTGAGAGGATTAACTCGTGAGACAACATGGATGGTCTGCCCTGTCACATAGTTTCGTGTTTTCTGAATGGCGAACACTAGGGCAAGGCACTCCTTCTCCACGACGGTGTATCTATGTTTCGGTCCGACTATCATCCGGCTGAGATAGTAAATAGCTTGTTCAGGTCCTGCGTCATTATTCTGTGCTAGTAAATCACCGAGGGAGTGTTCCATCGCCCGTACATAGAGCAGGAAGGGCTTTCCGGCAACCGGGGCTTCCAGAACTGGCAGATTCGTCAGGTACTCCTTAATGTCATCAAAGGCATGCTGATATTTCTCGTTCCATACGAAAGAGACACCTTTCTTCATGAGTTGAGTGAAGGGTTGACATCGCCCCGAGAAGTTAGATATGAACCTCCTGATGTAGGCTAGTCTTCCCTGAAGGCCGCGGAGTTCACGGAGGTTCCTCGGTGGACTCATCTCCTGGATTGCTTTTGTTTTATCGGGGTCTATGTGGATGCCCCGGGAAGTAATGACAAAACCCAAGAACTTCCCGTTGGACACGCCCAGGAAAGACTTGGTGGGATTCATCTTCAGATTGTGCGCTCGCATGAGGTCGAACACTGTTCTCAAATCATGTAAGTGGTCATTTTTGGAGCGGCTTTTGACGGTGATGTCATCAACGTAACACTCCACCGTCTTGCGTAAGTGATCTCTGAAGATGATGCTCATAGCACGTTGATATGTAGCACCGGCATTCTTCAGGCCGAAGGGCATGACCGTATAACAGTACACGCCGATCGGTGTTCGGAATGATGTATGCTTCTCATCTTCAGGAGACATTTTGATTTGATTGTATCCTGAAAAGCCATCCATAAAGGACATGCGGTCGAAGCCACACGTATTATCGATCATTATGTTGGTGTTCGAAAGAGGGAATTCATCCTTAGGGCATGCCGCATTCAAATTACAGAAGTCGATACAAATTCGAATCTTTCCATTCTTCTTGATGACTGGTACTATGTTGGCTACCCAGTCTGGGTGCTGCTCTTCACGGATGAAACCGCTAGCTATAAGCTTGTTTACTTCTACTTCAATGGAGTTCATGATGTCTAGACGAAACCACCACTGCTGTTGTTTGACTGGTTTTGCGTTCGGATAAATATTGAGCTTATGGAGTGCGATATCGGGATTTAGCCCTGGCATGTCCTCATAGCTCCAAGCGAAGACGTCGATGTATTCTCTGACGAGTTGTAACAGCGACTCTCGCTCATCGTCCGTCAGGCTTTTACTAACGAAGATTGGCTTCGTGGAGGATTCATCACTAAGGTCAACTTGCATGACCTCGTCTTCAGTGGGAGGGTCTCGTATTTCAAAGCGCTTCTCCAATTATGCATCCAGATGTTGGACCCATGGCTCCAGCTCAAGCGGTTCGAGTAGATCTTCGTCTTCCTCTTCAATATCAGCAGATGTCATATTGACAGATAATGTTTGCCTGAATATATCTCCAATGCTGCCATCGGAGTCGTAAGTGGGTGACTCGGGCGAATGAGAGTGCCACTCGTATTCTTTATCGGAACTCTTGGGCGTTGTTGCTGGTGGAACATACCTGAGGCCGTGTCTGGATTTGTGATAATAATACTGTGATTTTCCAGCCGGTGCTGACAGCTGGAGAGGCAATCGCCGACCATTACCGTAATTCAGACCCGGGGTAGCCTCCATGTTGTACCCCTGCTTTTGCATGAAGTACTTGGCTTGAGGACTATACAGGTAGAGCGGTAATCTTCCAGCGTCGGGTTCGAGATCGAACTCTTGTGGCGTGAAAGATTGAGGACCTTCTTTTCGACCAAAGATGATCGTATGACCCCATTCTCTTCTGCCTGGGACTAGAAAGTAAGCGCCTTTAATGGGAGCAAGTCGATTTGCGGTATGGACGGTTGTCACCTGTATGTACAGGTTAACGTCTAGACAGTCCCGTGCAACATACATCATATTAAGCTTATCACACTCAGAATAGTCCAACGGTAGCCTCTTATTGATGAAATAATAAATTTTGTCCACAGGGATTACATCATCAGGAGAGGGGCTATCCACCTGTGCAACTAGGTACTTGGCGAGTTCTACGTCCTCTTCGGCTACCCCCTGTGAGCCAGAGGTTGGGATGCTATCTTAGGCAGCTTGACCACCAAGGGTTCTGCTAGTGGTACTGGCTTGCCTAAGGGCCTCGGGTCGATATTTGATTATCGGCTCAATTTGGGAAGACGGATAACCATCGGCTCGGTAGAGGACTTCGTGTCTTCCGGTTGCCTTTGAGTGGATTTTGGCAATCGGATCACCATCGACGTCACAGAGGGCCTCGCATCTTCCTGTTGCCTTTGATTGGATTTCGACAATCGATCACGATCGGCTCTACGACGGGTTTTGGCTCCTGGCTGGATCTCGGGAGTCGGATGGCCATTAGTTCCAACTGCACAGGTGAGGCAGGACAACCGGGCACCTCTTTATACGAAGTTGCGACAAGGGGTGCTGCTTTGCTCGGTTTACGGGTCAGAAGATAGATTTTCAAAGGTTCCTCTGACCCTGTTATGGCTTCGAGTTCGTCAGTCGTGTGCTTCTTGGTTTCTTTATATAGGCAAGCCTCCGAAGAGTAATAAGACTCGACTCCTTTGAAGGGATCGATGTCGGCGAATTCCGTCTTCAAGAAGCCGTGTTTACTGACATAGTTGAAGCACTGGTGGAGTGTAGATGGCACGATCATGTAGTCATGTATTCATGGACGCCCCAGGAGGATATTATAGGACGTATCTGTGCCTATGACGTAACAGGTAACCTCCATCCTCAGGTCGCCGATCTGACATTTCAATCGGATCTTTCCTAAGGGATAGCTGTTTTTCGAGTTGAAACCGCTAATGGCAGAGTTGGTCGCCGCTAGCCGGTGCATAGGGATGTCGAGGACTTGATGTAAGCTTTTCGGGATGATACTTATCGACGAGTCAGGATCGATATGCATCCGATCCACCTTGATGTCACCTATGTATCCAGTATAATACAAAGGGCGATCATACAAGTTAGACTTGATCAACATGTCCTGTAGGGTAAATACGATGTTGGGCATTGCATCTGCACAATTGCTGCCCTGTAGATCTGCTGACAATTCTTCCCCTGGAGGCTTGACCTGGGCTAAGTAGGTGTCAGCATTTTGGAGTGCTTCGCTCAATACAGCATGAAGATCCTTTGAGAGCCTTAGGAGCTCGTATAATGATAACTTTGCTGGCATATTAGCCAATTGTGCTAATATGTCAAAGTTGTAAGGTCTCTCCAGCCCCTGAGGTGCATCGTCACGGAGTGGCCTGTCGAAGCGGGTTTCCTTTGGCTTAGATTTATCTACCGGTGGAGGCTGAGATGGCCTTGGAACATCAGAGGCAAGCCACGTTGCCAGCTGAGGATCTTTGACTGAACTGCCCAGTGTGGGCTGGACTTGTTCCCCAGACCGGGTAACAACGGTTGCCGCTTCCTCAGCTTCGGCTGAAATTGTATGGCAGGATCTAGACTTCCTGTCCTTCTTCTCGTTGGTAGGAGATGACACCGCCTGGGTAACTTCGAGCACCATGTCCGGGTGCACCCACATGATCTCTCCTCGCGATGTGGTGAGAGGTACCAAACCAGATGTCTGGTTTCGGATGGGTGGAAGATTAGTAATCTCCATCGTTGCCCGAAGGACAGGTATTACCCCGTCTGGAGTATTTGTTGGAGGAAGTCACTGAATTGAACTGATACCATGTTCGCAGCCACAGTAACCTCTTCGAAATCTATTGATATAGTTTTGGAGTCGATAAGACTCTGGATGTACCGCTTTAATTGGAAGCAGTCATGAGTGGAATGATGGACATAGTGGTGGAAGTGACAATATTTTGGGTCCTCTATTTCTGCCGCTCGAGGCTCGCGCCTTGGTGGAGGGAGCTGGATCCTACCCCCTTGCAAGAGCATATCGAAGATAGGTTTGACATGACTATCTTCAAATGAGTAATTCACCTTGGGCCACTGACCTTTCTCCTATTTTTGTTTAGGCTTCTTGGTCGCATCAGCAACCATTGTATGTTTGCCTTTATTGTCCCGATTGGAGGTGCCGCCACTGTTGTTGTTGCTAGATGTGGAACCAGGACGTTTGCCCTTATCCTCTCCATCTGAGATGTGTAATCCCAATTGGCGAGCCTTGTTCAACTTTGCCTCCGTATTGGTAGCACTTATGATGAAGGTCGTCCAATCCCTAAACTGATCGTCGCCCATCCTGAGGCTAATTGCGGGGAGAAACTTCTTCTGGCAAATTTCAATCAAGGAGCTTTTGGGATTGCCTTGGGGCAATCTTATTGCGGTTTGGTAGAACCGCTCGATATGGTTCCTTGTTAGCTCCCTCTCTCCCTGAACGACGTCCATGAGAGACGATATTGTCACATCATGCCCCACTTCGTAGAATCTCTCCAAGAATATGTGCTTGAAGCCGTCAAAAGAATGGATGCAGTTGTCGAAAAGGTTACAGTACCAGTCGAACGCGATCCCCTCTAATGCTCCGATGAATAATCGTATGAGGATGGCGTCACTATGCGACAAGTAGTCGGTTGTGACCTCAAAATAAGTCATGTAACGACTAGCAGAGGTCTTCCCGTTATACGAATCTATATGGAACGGTTTGTAGTGTGGGGGAAAAGGAACATCTCTCCACGCGATGGGATATGGTTGCCGTATTCTGAGGTCTCAGGAGGAGTCTCGGGCATTGAACATTGCCTGAAGCTCCTGGACTTCCCTCCTTACCTCCCTGGCTTCGTCTGCAGCTAATGGAGCGGATGCCCCTAGAGGATTGTCACCCAAAGGAGGAGCTGTCGTGTTGGAATCCTCGTTGACTGCGGGTCCCAAGCTTGTTTATCCTGGCATCCTTGCTGGTTGGGTCGACAAGGCGGCTTTGATTTCATCTACTGACTTGACCAAGGATAGGAGCATGGCTTCAAGTACTTTTAGACGTTGGCGGCCAGTTGGTCCTTCAGGATCGTCGCCAGCTATAAAGACTGTCTGTACGTGGGTAGACCTGGAAGGGACCGTAGAAGAGGTGCTCTCTGTGTCATACCCTTATACAGAGAAATCATCGGGGAATGTTGGAATGTCATCTTCCTCAGACTCGAAAGGGCTGCTATGCCCTGTGCAGGAGGCCGCATCGTCTTGGCGAGGGCGGTCGCCCTCAGGGACGTCCAAGTCTATTGCATACTTTCGGAGGATCTCTACCCCCTGTGTATGCTCTTGGTACACCGGATTGTCACATATATTGAGGGGACTGCTACCCCCAGCTTCATCTACTCCCAAGGAGGCCAAAGGTGCACCCTTAGGTGTTGGAAGCTTCTTTTTGGATCGAGTGCCTAAATAGA